>JAOXJP010253367.1:0-21744 GCA_025762735.1 Platanus orientalis | reverse complement strand
TCTCCCTCTTTGTGCATAATCGAACCAAGATAACGAAAATGGTCACTCTGGGGTATATCTTGGTTATCAATTTTAACAACTCCCTCATTTCTACTCCTATTTTGGCTAAACTTGCTTTCCATATATTCTATTGGAAGATATAACGTTCTGCAATTTGTTTGTCTTTTACATTTTGTAATTGGAGAATGATTGCCAATATATTTAAATCCTTTACATTTTTTCACTGTTGGTCCCAAGCCTGGATATAGAAGGAGAATTGCATCAAGTAGACAACCAGCATAACCTTTCTCAAACTACAAGGCTCTGATGGGTTGAATTGAGCATACGTGTACATGCACACACACACACACACACATATTTTTCATTGTCAACCAAAAAAAGACTGGTAAATCCAGTTCCTTGCGATGATGTAATATCAAATTGTCAAATTCAGATTTAAATAGTGGTGGATATTATAATATTAGTGACTTCTTTGAACTCAACCTACATGATCATCAAGTTCTACAAAAATTAGGGGCATTTTAAATGAATTATAATGAGTATTAATGCATAGAAGCACCTGATGCGTTGGTCTCCTGTGCTAGATCCACCAACCATAGATAGCCATTCTGCACAATGAATCGTGGCTTCAATATCCTGTCAAAAGAAACGGTTTACAAATTATATAAATTGAATTAGTAGGTGAAGTAATAAGGAAGAGAGGCATATTTAAAAACTAACACTGTAACAGAATACAATAATTTTAATTAAGAAAACTAGGGGGGAGAGTCTTACAAAACTTGGCCCAAGAATGCAAACATGTCAAAACATGACTAAGATTATAAAATATAAAAAAAGGCATGTATCTTCTATAAGAAGGGTTAGTCCTTAAATCAGTTTGTTTATCATATTTTAATAAAAACAACAAAAGAATGTGGCAAATAGTTACTCTAAGAACAATAAAAAGAAGTTCTCTTCACATAGTTGGGCTGCAGTGATTCCAGCAAAGCAGATTACCAGAGGCATTCTTCTTCCGTTCCCTATGATATGCAAAGGAGCTGAATTTGGAAAGGGTGGTGGTTGAAGCTGACTCTTCCAATGCTTTTAATCAGGGCAAAGGATCAACAGAAGACTTGTGGAGGTTGCTTCACATGATTAAACAGACTGGGGCTCTAGCCTCGACCCTAAACATATCATTTTCTTGATGGCTAAGAGCAGTCAATGAAGAGGGGGTGGATGACTTAGTCAAGGCCACAGTAAAGAAGGTTTCCTGTACCTTGGATGAGTACAGGAAAAGATGCTAATCCAAAAGAGTAGGATATGCCTAGCAACTTGGTGTGTAAAAACCTTCACAGATAAAAGCATAGTTGCAGGGAACCTTGGTACAAGGTGAGAAGCTCATTTGGGAAGCTAATTCCATTCCGGTTCCCCAAGCAATGAGAGGCACGGCATGCTTCCCAAACATATTTATTCAATGTAAACCCTATTCTATTGGCATTGAATAAAATATTACCTATGAGATTTAGTAATGATTTGTAAGAAGAAAAAAAAAGATTTAGCATTGAATTTATTGTCTATATTATTTTATTCCAATCCAATAAAAATATTCAAATTTGATGGTTTTTATACAAGGTCTTCTATAGTTTGACTCTAAGATGTTAGTTATCTACAAAAAATCTTATGTGTGGTAAAATCTAAGGTATGGCTGGCCATACTAATAACAAGTGGTTTGCATATTGATATATATGTCATGATTCTTTATTACTTAAATAGTAGAGATTTTAGGTTGTTTAGTAACTTTATTAAGTTTATCCATTTTATTGTATTGTAGTTGAAATTATTGATTGTAACTTATTGTTATTTACTTTATTATTGTTTTCTGCTTCTCACTTCCTAAGAATTCATTCAGCCTCGCTTCCTGCTTTTCGCTTTCACATTGCTTCTCACTTTGGTAACTGTGGGTAAAAGTATGGAGTTGGTAGATAGGATCAAAAGAATGAGAGTCAATATGGCATGTCTACAAGAGACTATGTGGAACAGGAGAAAAAATAAATAAATAGATAGATTGATTGATGGCGATAAACTTTGGTACACATTAAAAAGTAGAAATAGAAATGTGGAAGGGTTAATCGGAGATAAAGATCTAGAGGACGAAACTGTAGATGCTAACAGAGTAGGTGATAAGATAAATTGATTGAAAATGTAAGAGAAGTAATGATAATTTTTTTATGATAACTGAAATTTATTCAAAATAAGAAAAAGGCACGGAAGATACAAACAAGAGACCTCAGTCCCAAAAATGAAGTACAAATGCAACACGTAACCCATAGTAATCCAACACAAAATAAGAAACAAAAAAAGGGAACGAGACTACCCATATACATTACTTCCCTATGCACCCTGGAATTTGCAAGACATCTTATGTAGAATTTAAGTCTCTTAGAATCCACTGGAACAAGATGTTCATGTTGGATACAAGGGAGCAAGCCTCCTTCACAAAATGAGCTAAAGGCCATCAGGAATTCATCCAACTGATAAACAATGATGAGTATCCACAGGATGGATTGCATACATCCCACAAGATGGACTGGACAAAAAAATTAAGAGGTACGTTGAGGAAAATATGGTATAATGAATTCCAAAGGAAGAGAAAAAAATTTATAAAAGAGACTATAATGGAGTTATGGAGATGTAAGAAAACACAGTGAAGGTTCCCAGTGGTTGCATGCAGGATATAGATTTGGAAAATGCAAGATGATCAAGTAAACATACACTAGCAAACTAGAGAAGAATGGGATTTTAAATGTTAACAAGGAAAGTTGTGCAGCTGTCTTGACAGAGATATTGATGTTAAAGTTATCGACGGCATCCTTATAGCTAATGAATGTGTGAATGATGCAAGGAAAAAGAAGAAATCAGGGCTTGTGTGCAAAATAGACTTGGAAAAAGCGTATGATAGAGTAGATTGGACTTCCTTCAGTGGGTGATGAGAAAGAAGGGGTTTGGAGACAAATGGGTTGGATGGATTATAAGTTGTTTGGATCATCCTCACTTCTCCGTTATGCTAAATGGTTCTTGTAAAGGATTTTTTAAATCTCCCCGTGGGTTGAGGCAAGGCGACCCCCTTTCCCCTTTTTTATTCACTTTGGTGGCAAATTCTTTTAGTGCCTTAATGTCCAAGGCCCTTGCCTCCTCTCTCGTGGAAGGATTCCAAATTGCAGGAGAGGACCTCTCCATTTCCCATCTTCAGTTTGCCGATGGTTTTAAACCTAAAGTACATTCTTCAGATCTTTGAGGTAATTTCGGGTCTCAAAGTTAATTTCTCAAAATAAAGTATGGCAGGTATTGGAGTGGAAGAGGGGGACCTTGGTAGATTCGCTAGTATGCTGGGTGTAAAGTTGAAAGTTGGCCCTTGAAGCATCTTGGCCTTCCCCTTGGAGGACACCCAAATTCAATTTCTTTTTGGGATCCGGTGGTTAAGAGGGTTTATAGAAAGTTGGCTTGCTAGAAAAAATCCTATATCTCTTTGGGAGGAAGAATAACCTTGATTAATGTCGTTTTGTCTAACGTCTCTGTGCACTATATGCTAACAATACTAACCAACTCTCCCAAAACCTTAAGGTGTTAAAAGATACACAAATTAATATACTTCAACACCCCCCCAAGAGGAACAATATTCTCTCTTGGGAACACACATGGGGAGCTAGACACGAGTCCACACAATGTGTACACACACACACAACACTATATCCAGGAAAATACTTCCACCGGGATTCAAACTCGTGCCCAAAACCTACTCTTATACCATGTTGGCAATAGATTAACCGACTCTCCCAAAACCTCAAGGTGTTAGGAGATACACAAATTAATATACTTCAACACTATATGGCTATATTCAAAATTCCAGCCAAGGTGATCCATGTCCTTGAGAAGTGTTAGAGAGCTTTTCTTTAGGTGGGGGGGAACGAAAAAGGGATCATTTGGGGAGAGGAGGTTTGTGGACCGAAATCTTAAGGGGGGTGGGTATGAGTTGATTGAGAGAGAGGAATTTGGCTTTGATGGCAAAGTGGCTTTAGAGATCCTCCCTTGAAGAAGACAGCTTATGGCATTCCACTATATCTAGCAAGTATGGCTCTCATTCCAAAGGTTGGGATGTCATCCTTGTTCCTTAATATTTTGTCTTTGCTCTAGAAAAATATTATATCTTTGTTTACCTTGTTCTTTTTCAAGATCCATTTCTCAGTGGGGAATGGAAATTCTATTAGATTTTGGAAAGATCTATGGTAGCGGGATCAATGTTTGTCAATGTCTTATCATAGGATATTCCATCTCTATTTGAAAAAAAATATGCTAAATTTTCTGAGATTATTTCAAATACCTCCTCTAGCCTCTCTTAAAATCTAGAATTCTCTAAAGATCTTTATGATTGGGAAATGGATGCGCTCTCTAACCTTATGACTCTCCTCAATGAGGTTTTCCTTTCACTTTTCTTTCAATGATGAGAGGATTTGGATTTTGGAGGCTTTGGGCCAATTCTTTGTTAAATCCCTATTACAATACCTTACTCAAGAGAGCACCCCCATAGCCTTTTTCACCTTCAAAAAGGTGTGGAAACCTCATGTGCCTCCTAGGGTCAAAGCCTATGTATGGACTGCATCCCTTTCACGCATCACCGCCATGGACATGTTGCAAAGAAGAAGGCCTTTTATGCAAATTTCTCCTAACTGGTGTGTACTCTATAGAATTGATGGGGAAACAACAAAGCACTAATTATGAAATGCTCATTTGCTAAGACAATCTGGAATCACATTTTTTCCTATCTCAATCGTAGTTGGGTCATTCCTTACGAGATGATGGACCTATTCTCCCGATGGAACTCTTAGGGTATGAGAGGTGGGGGCAAATACTTTTGGGATTGTTTGTTCCATGCGGTTCTTTGGGGTATTTATAAGGAAAGGAACTTAATAATTTTTTACGGGAAACACAAGAGCATCCCCAAGGTAATTGATTCTATTGTTAGAGAATTGGGAAGCTAGTTGTTTGTTACCAAGGAGTTTAATGGTCTTTCTCTCTCAGGGTTCATGAGGGATTGGGTGTCATCTAATTATTTCAACTCATCCTTGAGACAATACAAGTTGAAGATGCTAGAAGGACTAGAGGAAGGCCAAAATTGACCTGGGTGGAGGTAGTAAAGAGGGACATGGCAGCTTGTAATTTAACGGTAGATAAGGCCCTAAACAGAGTGGAATGGCGAAACAGGATTCGTGTAGCCGACCCCAAATAGTTGGGATAAGGCTGTTTGTTGTTGTTGTTGTTGTCGTTGATCCTTGGGAGAGAGAATCCTTGCGGATTGGTTACCCCCACCTACTGGCTCCCTTAAACTCAATTTTGATGGTTCCTCAAAAGGAAACCCAGGTCCAGCGGGTTTCGGTTGTGTTGTGAGAGATTGTCATGGCTCTATTATATGGGTTAGTGCAGGTCCTCTTAGCTCGTATGATTACACAAAGGCGAAAGTGATGGGGCGGCTTATGGCGCTTCAGGAGCTTCAAAAGTTAAGGGTTTATTAAGTGTTGATTAAAGGTGACTCGGCGGTGGTTATTGTGTGAGGTTCGCGAAATAGTATTGGCTGTTGGAAGTACGTGCATTTTATCCACGAGATTCGAGACCTTTTGGATGATTTGGACACCTCTCCTCTATTTCCCACATCCCGCGGTCTCGGAATGCGATGACTGATTCTTTAGCCAATTGGGGATGGGGCTGCATATTGTTTTTAGTGCTAATGGCTTGCCAATGTTTTAGTGCGACGCCTTCGGGCCCACAGTTGTTGCATTTTTTTTCTTCTTCCTTTTCAATAAAATCATTAATTATCCAAAAAGAAAAGGAAAACTTTCTTAAGAGAACTTGGTGGGTACATTTGTGAACATGATGGAGCCAACGTTATTAAAGATTGATTCTATGTGGTATTGATGCCATATGCTAGGGTCCAAGTTAGATGTCTTGATGGTGGAATCTTCCTCTTTGTTTTTCTGTTAGAAAGTGAAGCCATCAGAATTTGCAAAAGAAAAATATTTCAAGGCCTTGAGTTACTGTTAGATGTTTGGCTGCTTCTATGCTCTGATTGCAAGTCTTTTACAGCAGGTAAGAAATGGGCCTGTCTGTTTGGCTTCCCTATGCTCTATCTGTCCCATTGAGAGGCCTGTGGAGGCTTCCACAGAGTAGACAGTAAATCCTTGAGGTGGGAGAGGCTAGACATGAGAAGAATGGTATCCCTCACATCTTAAGATTGAGGTCGGTGGTCCGTTTTACACAACGAGAGGTTGTTGAGGGCCATGAAATACTTTTTGTCAGTGAGTTTTCAGAGATTAGTCTTTCGTCGTCAGCTCAGGTCAAGGAGGTGATGCATACTGAGTTGCAGGGACAGCAAGGGACAAAAGGAAGGAGATATCGACATCAATGCTAATGACTGCATTTGTGTATCTTTCTACATGCATAAATGTATGTCCATACACTGAGTACAATTTATATAAGCATGCAGGAATGATCTATGAACTTCAATCAATTCAAATGCCGACATGGTTTCACACCATTCAAAAACTAACAAGAACAATAAGACAAAGCAATAGGAATGGCCAGCAATCATGGGAATGAAATAGGGTAAAGAATTCTGGGATCTAGAAACTTTGAGAAACAAATAGATAATAAAAGTGAATTTTTAATAAGCAAATCAGCTATTAATATTGCAGCTGTGGGTATTAAAGATATATGGAACTAGTTTAAACCCTAAAACTGAATGAAGAATAGATTGAGAAGTCTACGGGAATCAACTATAGGGTTTTTCCTTTGAGATTAATAAGACATAGTTTTTTTTTTATTATTATCGATTAATAAGATATAATATTAGTATCTAGGGTTAAAAATGGTAAAAAAATCAGCAAATAACAAATAAAAATAAAGAGAAGTAGAAGAAGATGATGATAATGATGATGAAGGGGCAAAGATAAAATCAATGAAATCAGCACCATTGAAACTCTAAGAATCAACACCTAAAACTTTACAAGAAATCAGCACCTTCAAGGTTTGGAGTCACACCAAATCATTACGCCAAAGCTACAGCAATATTCACTTTCAAAAGATTAAAAAAAAAAAAATTATTCTTTTACACCACTCCATCTCATCTATATTCATAGACTAAATAAAATTTTCAAATTAAATAATCGCCATCACAAAACTTACAAAAGAAAAAATAAATAAATAATGCTTCTTTTACACCACTCCATCTCATCTATATTCATAAAAAAAAAATTTATATATGAGTAACAATAAATATATTCATAAATTAAATAATCCCCAATACCAAGTGATACCCAATGAGGACATGGAAACCTAGGTGGGACCCACACATGGGTCAATTTGTGAAGAATTTGGAAGTCTACAAGGTTTACATCAGAAGGGGGGAGTTTTGCTCCGATTCGGAGCAAAACCGGAGCTATTTTGAGCCACTTTCTATTTTTTAAGGCATGTGGGGCCCACTTTCCCATGATTGTGGGACCACATGTGAACACCTTTCAATACAAGACATGTAGCTTTACTTTATTTCATGTTTTAAAGCTTTCTTGACTGTTTTTATAACTTTGTTTTAATTTTTTAGGCTTTTTTCTCATGAGGGCATATTTGTAATTGCAGATTTTGGTGGTCTTTTGTGAAAAATCAGAAAGTAGAGGGGTTTGTTTTGGTTGAATAAGTGCATGTGCACATTAGGGAGTTTTTTTATTTTGTTTTTCTATTTGATTTGGGCTAATTTTCAATTTAGATACAATGTAATTAGGTTTTTTTTATTATATATATGAAGAATGGAAGGGTGGTCAAGAGACCCAGAATTTGGAAAAGAAAAAACGTGAAAGCCTTGTTCTCCTCTCTCTCACAGCCGGCTGCTTCTCTTGGAGTTCTTGCTTGAGAATCTCCTTGGTCTACCCACAAGAAGCAAGAGTTAGTGATTTCTCTTGCAGGGGTTGGTGATTTCCCCAAGTATTTATCTAAATTCTTCTTCTTCATCATCTTCTTCTTCTTCATTTCTTCTCCCACACTGGTGTTCGTATTTTCTTAATCAAGAACTTGTTGCCCACAGTCCATACGACTTCACCATCATTCCTTAGCTTCCCTATATCAATCATTCAATATTACCATCATTTTTTTCCCAAAACCAAAACCCATTCCCAACCACTCTTTACACCATACAGTCAGTCATACACCTGTGCAAAAACCAGAAAAATCCAGCAAACTCAAGAACCCATATACCTTTGCCCAGAGTTTTAATCCTTGTTGTTTTTTCATTACTCTTCAATCTACATACAAAACTCCATTCCCTACACATTACAGTTTACCTGAAGGTCACCCCAGTTGTCTGAATCCTCAAACTCAAACCCTATTGTGCTACTGTTTAACAATCTCATAAATCTATATCCCCTATTCTGTGTTCTAGCCATCCTAAATTTCAGTAACTCTAGTAATACCCTGCAGTAGCTATTTCATGTTCTAAAACTTCTCATATTCTGGTTATCATCTGCTGTATACACAGAGATCTTTATATTCTGATTTACAGCCCTCTACGTATTTGATCAAAGTCCTTAATGGGCTTCTATCTTAATAGTTGTTGAAGGAAGTTTCCATGTGTTCCTTTGGGGTCTACTGTTACAATTTAGGCTTTGCTAAACCCTTTTAAAACTATTGTGTTGCATGTAGTCCAATGTGCCTACTAAGTGCTTGATATCAAACAATAGTGGATCTGTCATAGTTTGGCCAAATCACATTTGAAGCGGACAACATTAAGAGGATGCTATATGTTCCACCCCCAAAGAGAGCAAGGTTCAAGACTTGAGCAATATGTGGGTTAGTTTAGGGGTTGTAATAGCTGGAGATCTCATTGTAATAAGGATTTTAAATCCATAGGTGTTTAGCATAGAAGTATTCTTGTAATAACGCATTATTGTGAAGGGAAGTTTAGGTATTTTATGCTTAAAGTCGACAGCCTTGTGTTTTCTGTCCTTTAGTGGCTCGAAAAAGTCAATATGTACGGCTTTTATTTGGGGCTGGTCGACAGCCCCTCTTAGTCTTAGTTTTTAGTAAGTTAGTTTTTAGAAAGTCATAGGGTAGTGAGGAGTCCAATTTAAAGTAGGATTGGTAATTAGTTCTTTCTATTTTTTTTAGTTTTGAGCCTATATATATATGGCTACATGACTTGTAACGAATAAGGAAATTTTCAAAATACACAAACTGAGAAATAGCCCCCCTATTAGCTAAGCTATCAGCCACTACATTCTAGCTCCTATCAACATGCAAGATTGAGATAGACAACAAAGAGATTAGCTCCCAGATTTCTTAGATAACTGGAGCTAAAACCCAAGACAAAACACCCTTACCCACACCCCAACTAACTATAGTAGCTGAATCACCCTCAACAAGGCAGCCTTTGATGCCCAATCACTTCAGCTCCCTAAGACCCATAAGGAGGCTTATGGCCTCAGCTTTGATGGAATCACAAATGCCCAACGGACCATAAAAGGCACGAATCACCTTGCAAGCATGATCACAAATCACACAACCAAAACTTGCTTGGTCTGAATTTCCTTTTGAAGCGACATCAAAATTGAACTTGAAGGAACCTGAAGGAGGGGGGACCTAAGAAAGCACATCTTTCCTCCCAAGCGAAGGGGACCAAGAAAGGGAGGAGGCCCAATCTACAAGAAAAAGTGAGAGAGGAAGACCTTTGAACTCCTTCGAGACCAACATCCAGCTGCCCACTTCACTAACGATAGCATCAATCACCTCTCTCGGAGATCTAGATCTGTTTTCAAATAAACGGAGATTCCTTTCTTTCCAAATGCCCCATATAACCCTATGAAGCAAGCTCTCCCAAAACACCTTGACAAGCGTGTCATGCCCTCTACTACTCTATTGCAAAATAAAAGCTTTGATAGCATCCGGCCAAACCTGAGATCTTCCCAATCTAGAAAAGAAATGATTCCAAATAGATTCAATAGAATTACAATGAGAGAATATGTGCTTTGGGGATTCACCATCTTTTTTGCACAGAGTACACCAATGGGGAGAGAGACTAAGAGAGTCATGTAGGGTCTTCTACGTTGAAGCACATTTATAGTATATTGTTGAGCACAGCATACCATATAAAGGCCTTAACTCTTGGGGGAGTCTAAGGCTTCCAGATCCTCTTAGCAAGAAAACACAAGTCAAAGTTATGGGAAGGAACTAAAGCCTTGAAAAAAGATTTACAGCAAAAATTCCCAAAAGACTCCGGGATCCAAATCATTTTGTTAGGAAAGAATAGAGGAGATAAACACCTCTTCAAGACCAAAAAGAATAGGGCCTAAGAAGTCAATTTCCCAATCGTAATGGTCCCTAGAGAAAGTCAAATTCTAAGAGTGACCATGCAAAGAAGGGGATCGCACATCAGCAATAAAGGCATCTTTTTTGTTCGAAAGTCTAAAAAGTCTAGATTAGGAAGAGGAAAGACATTGTTTGCCCCACCAAATATCCTTCCAAAACTTAATGGACTCCCATTACCCAATACAAACCGAACATGAGGGAGGAACAGAGGGAATTGACATATAATGTTTTCCAAAGCAGGGACACAGAGGAAGATAAATGACGAGAACAATCTGATTTACGATATTGTGGAAATCAAGATTCCTACAATTGTTTAATTATCTCAAGCCAAAAAGAAAGGTTCTTGAAATTAAAGAATGCTGAAAATTTAAAGAAAGTATTCAAGAAACCAAATCTTTAAAATACTTAATTAAGATTCAAATAAACTAATTCAAGAAAGATTGAGTTATTAAAGGAAAACAAGAAATCTAAAAAAAATTGAATAGAAATCAAGAAAAAAATGCAAAAGATTAAAATGGGGTTGAAATTTCGAGAAAGTTGGGTTAAGAGTTCAAGAATGGTGGGTTTTCAAAAAAACCAAGAAATTAGAGTTAAAAATTGAGGATTCTTGTATGGATGAGTGTGTTAGGGTATGTGATGAATAAACCTATAAGAAATTAGGTTTATATGAAGATTTGAAGAAGTAATTAAAAAAATAGCGTTTGCTGAAAATTTTCCAGAATTCAAGAAACTAGCAAAAAGAGACAAAGAACAAAGGGGAAAAAGAATAGAAAAAAATGATGGATTATGTGTAAGAATAAAAAAATTGTAGAACAAGAGGATTTAAAGAGAAAAATAGTAGATTTTCTAATAAAGATTTTAAAGAAAAGAAAGAAGATGAAGAAGAAGATTAGAGAAGAGAAGAGAGAAAGAACTCACCTTGTGTGAGAGATTTTGGAAGACAAGCTCCACCTTGAGCATAAAGCCAAACTTCAATTCACTAATTCTCAGAACTGTCGTACAAGAGTTCTTTATGACCTATTTATTATTAAAAATTCGAAATTGGACCAAAATACCACTCCTTTGTACAGTTAGTAAAAAAAACCCAGAAAAATTCTAAAAGAATCTTAAAAATTCCTAAAAACAGTCTTAAACTATTCTAAATTAATTTTAACCCCATCCCATGCTTCATATGACCTTATTACATCAATCCCATTACTTAAACCTTCTAAAATAGAAAGAAAACAACTAAAATAATTCTTAAAATAGAAAATTAAAGGGAAAATCTTGTGGACAACACTATGCCTTCTTCTTGCATCCTTTGTTCTTGATCTTGGGTTTCCACAATGGTTGGACTTTCTCATGCCAAGTTAATGCTACTGCATCACCTATTAAAAAAAAAAAAAGAAGAAGAAATTTATTCTTTTTGGGGATCTTATTTATTTATTTGTTTTACTTCTGCATAGTTTTACATCTTAATCGAAAAGATATATACTTTATTGTGTAAAGGGGTTCTCCCCCTTGTTAATATTTTTTATTCACTTACAAAAAATACGTGTTTTTGCTAAATTCACCCATATTACTCATTCTTAATTATACAAACTTAAGTTTTTAAGGGTGTTCTTATGGATTTTTTTTTATTATATTAAAACATCCATTCCATAATTAATAAAAAATAGTTAGTTTTGATAAAAAAAATATCTCCCCTTAAAAAAAAAAAACACAGTGAGAGCTATGTAGTGAATCCTTTTTTTTTTTTTTTTTATTCAAACTGGCATATTGAAAGTTTTGAAATTTGTAAGGAAAAACATAGGAAATAAAAAGAGAGCAAATGAGAATGCCAATTTTGAATAAACTTTTACCAATGTTTGAGTAAGTTGAAGTCAAAAGAAGGCAAAAAGAGTGTTCGGTTAGCATTTGTCATTTTTACTTCTTTGGAATGTCAGTTTTTGGGTTTTCTGATTTCCTGGAGAAGCTGCAAAGAGTCGACTTCCATGGAAGTCGGACTTTTGACTTAAACAAGAGGTCATTTTGCCAGTGCTGCACATGCAAGCAATAGTACATGTGTTCAACAAAGTGGGGATTAAAACATCGCTTCTTTTTTGTGGAAACCAAATGCCATCTTGCTTTCAAAATAGAATAATTTCTGCTGATTTTTTCAGAAGCTTCTTTTTTCAAAAGTTTCTTCTAGAGAAGTTTATGTTAACTGTAAAGAAGGTCGAAGTTTCTTTTATTAAAAAAAATAAAAAATAAAAAGAATGCTGGAGTTTATTTTCTATGAAGTAGAAAGTTTAGTTTCAAGATAGAGATCGAGGTTGCTTGACTCATTGATAATAGTGTTAAAAGACTAATTTAGCCCAATAAGATCATTAACAATTAGATAAGGATGGCTAGGTTAGGAAATATGTTGTGAGCAACATGGATCATGAGGATGAGTCAAATGACATGTGCATGTAAACCAGTAATATCTTATTCTAATAACCTAGGCAGAAGACAAACATTACAGAATGTTATTGTGCATGACAAAAGGAAAAGATCTTTTTTAGAGATTGATGTGCTGTATTTTGTTGCTGCAGGAAGGTCCTCGGACAATGGTGGGTATTGCAACATATGACTCGACGATTCATTTTTACAATCTGAAACGTGCTTTACAGCAGGTATATACTAGATTGAAATTCTTGTTGCTGTGTAACAAACTTTTCCGTTCTTGAAATCTTTTTGTTGTGATCTAGACCTTTTAATACATTATATTAGGTGCTTACTTTTAATTCATATTCAACTTTCTTTTTTCATTTAACCCTCTTCTGATTAGCCATAATATGCATTTATCTATAGTCATTTGTGAGCGAGAATAATATATTATTATTTTTGCAATGCACATAATTTCTAATTTCTGATGGGTACCTGACTTTTGACATTTCCATTTGATCATGTCTTTTTTTGTGAAATCCTGAAAAAGGTCATTACCCAGTGCTGGTCCTGTAACTACGGGATGCTGGAGGAGTGGACCGGAGACAGATCTAACCTTTGGCTTTTTAGCACAAAGTGGCTGCTCATGAGACTCGAACCCACGTTTTTGACAAATGTGAACTATTTAGATGAAAAATATTTTACCCTACTCTAGGAAGGTCATATGGAAACTATTGACATTTTTTAAGCAATACAAACAAGAAAATAAAAGTACCAAATAAAAAAAATGTGAGTTCTCCATAAACGTATAATTTTACAGACATGGTTTGGTGAATTGGATATCAGCTTTAAGCATCTGCTTAGTAGTCTGGTTATGTCACAAATCTAGTAAGATGTCTAAATGGAAAATCTTGGTCTCTACTTGAAGATTATGTCCTTAGTTCCTCTTGATTGAATTTTGTGGTGTGGACAAGGACCATCCTGGGAGTGAGACCTAAGAACGTATTCTACAGAAAGATGCCACCTCAGCTCTTATATATTACTCATTCTTGTGATAAGCAAAAGTTGTGATTACGCAGATAAAAATCAATTATTTTATTATTTTACTCATTCTTGCAATAAGCAAAAGTTGTGATTACACAGATAAAAATCAATTATTTTATTATATCAACAAAAAAAATAAAAAATAAAAAATAAACAGTTATTGATTGAAAGATTATTAGCACACTGTTTTTATTGCAATATGATACATGAATTTCTTCTAGAGAACGGATGGGTAAAAAGAGACCTACAATAGTGGGAAGTAATTCCTAAACCTGCCAGCTAACCTGGCTTATTATTTTTTGTTTCCAGGTTGAGGTTCCTTCGTTTTTATCTTAAAGCTATCTTACCCGCATTTATCTTTTTTATTTATTTTTATTTTTTTATTTGGAACATGAGCTGCTGCAGGAAATCGAAGGTGGAGGAGGTGGCCCTTGGGGGAACTGCATTGGGAATGCAGGGTTGAAAACCCAGAAGGGACCTCCTTGGGCTGCTGACCGGCATCGGGGCTATCTAGAGAAGGACGTTAGAGTTCTTGATTGGATGATGCTAAGGGAGCAAGTAGGTGGGACTGGAATTGAGGGTAAAATTGTGTCTCAGGGAGGGAGATTGGGAATTCAAACCTTTTATTCAGAGGGGGGGGGATTGAAAGCGGAATTTGGGGTAAGCCGGTGATGGCTTGCTGGAGGGATGAAGTGACTAGTTGGGAGGAATTTGGAAGATTGATTAAGGAATCTCTGCAATGTAGAGTTAACTCAAAGCTGAGACTGTTTGATGCCTGTAAGGCTAGTGTTTTTCTGAATTCAAAGGGAAGAAAGCACATTTCAGTTAGGAGTCTCTTTAAGTAATTACTTAGTGGTCATGTTTTGTCTAGGGTTAGTAATAGAGTTTGTTTTATAATATGAAAGTGATGGAGTTGTTTAATATATATTTTTAGTTTATTGAATGAATGAATGTTTATTTTGGTTGAAGGCTTCAACCATGTCAAATCCTAGGTGATCTTAGGGAAGATTTTTTTTTTTTGGATAATTAACAACTTTATTTTTAAAAAAAGAAAACAAAATACAAATACAAAAACATTAAATGCACCCCCCTACATGCAACTCTCTGGGATCATATTTTTCGAGAACAACGAAGAAAGCCCCACCCTCATTTTGGCCAATTTGTCTGTCAACAAATTTTGTTCTCTAGGACCATGAACAAAAGAAATACCTAATAAGGAAGATATTTCCAAAATTTCTTTGAGATAGTGGACCGACTTCCATGCTCCTACACTCTTACCCATCCCCCACCCAATAATAATGGACGAATCCCCCTCCACAATACAGCCATGAGCATCCAATTTCTTTAACTCACGCATACCCATGAGTAAACCCATGGTTTCAGCCTTTGTGGAGTCACAGATGACCAATTGGGCCACACACTACTCGAATGATTTTATCATTACAATCCCTGACTACACACCCAAATCCTCTCGGGCCTAGATATCCTTTGGATACCTTTCATCTTTAAGGAGCCTACACATGGAGGAATCCATTGCTACAATTTCTTTGCCAAGGCCTTATTTAGAGAGATGTAATGTTTAAAATCTCCTTATTGCGTCCCGTATCGCGGCTTGGGGAGATGAAGACGTCTCACGTATAGTAGCTTATGTCAGGGAGATGGCATAAGAAACCGAGAGACGGTGAGAAACTGGGAAAAAATTAATCAAATGAAAGAATTTTGATATGAAAGATCAGGATTTGATAGAATAAACACTAATACACACTTAGGAATCACTAAATATAAGAAACAACCATCTATGATGATTGAGAGAACCGTCACCCTCATGACATATGTTGTTGCTTATGAAATCTATGGAAACACTATGTAAGCCTTAGAATTTTGGAATAATACTTAAGGAAATGTTATAATAAACATCATTAAACACTTATAAACCATTATACTTCATTACACATTTGGGTATCAATAGTTTGGGAATCAGTACTCTAGTGACACACGCTGTCATGCGTGTCTATAATTTTAAGTGTTAGAGGAAATATAAATAACACTATACATTACACAATAAAACTACAAATCCATAGACATAAAACATAATCAATGATTTTTTCTTTTTTGAAAAAGTAAGGAAATATATATAAAATCCAGAATCCAACACCCTACACCTAGCATAAGCCATTGTAGGAAGGAAAAGGAACAACAATCAAACTAAACCTAAAAAGGATGAAAAATGGAGTGGTCCCAGTCAAAGATCTATGTTGCGTAATGAGGGTGAATCCCAAGGGAAGAGCCATAAATCCAATTATAAAGCCTTGAGAGGGTACCATTCAATACCGTACACATTTGACTCACATGACCATCAAAGAGTCTTCTATTCCATTCCTCCCAAATCGACCACCACAATGCTGTTGGCACTAAAATCCACATCTGGTTACCAACCTTAGTCTAATTGTTGCAATTCTAGGTAGACCAACATGCTGAGAATTGATGGATGGATTTTGGATGAACCCACTCCATCCCAAACCGAGCATAAAAGTAACTCCATAAGTAAGCTACCCACAGACAATAAAGGAACAAATGTCAAGAAAACTCCACCGCTGACATACACAAGCTACACCAATTTAGAACCATCTTACCGTGCCGAATTAAATTGTCAATTGTTGGGGCGCAATCGCACCACAACTTCCACATGAAGCAGGACACTTTCAACTGAATCATAGGGTTCCAAGCACACACCCAGAGGAAGACTTCGACTTTTGAATGCCAAGTGCTTCACACATCGACTTGACAGAGAAACCTCTATCTTCATCCTTGATCCAGATCATCTCATCCTCCATATCCAGATCACCCACTTGATACATCTTCAGGACATCCATCAGAAAACCCATTTCCCCAATCTCTCAATCATTTAAATTCTTCCTAGGTTATCACCCAAATAGGATACTTTGTATGTTTCAATATGTTCAAATATGCTTTATGAATTTTTTCATAGTTTTTGGTATTTTTTGAAACTTTTTAATTATTAAATAAATACAAAAAATATTTTATTTTTAGAAAACAACCAAATTAACATATTATGTGAAAGATGGGATGTAGTGTGTCACATAAAAATATTAGACCAAACAATGCTCATTTCATATAATTTTTGGAATTTTCTTTAATTTTTTTTAAATAAAATTTTTTTCCAAAAATTATTATTTTTTCTATGAATGTGCAGATTTATCACAAATACATTAGATATAAAAAATCTACAAGGATTAGAGCATAATACAAATGTTACCAATGTTTTTTATGAGATTTGGGGTTTCGGTTTCGATCCTTTGATCCGGTTCAAATGAAGGTTTTGAATTGAAATAAACTCGAGTGGAGTTCTAGATTTTCTTAAGGAAGCTAAATCTACCAAGAAAAAAAAATTAATGAAATTTTGATGCCTGTGATAGGGGGTGGGGGTTTTGGCTACAAGACGTGATACACCCTGTATCGCGTCTCCCATTGATTTTAAGCAAATTTTCCCAAAAATTGAACACGTATCGTGAGACACATGCAAGACGCGCAATACGTCTTGCGAGAAATGAGAATTCCAAGGGAGATTTCGAATACAGGTGCTATATCGTCTCCTATACCTACGAGACTGAGACATCTCACGTGAGATAGCTCGTCTCGCTCGAGATTTTGAACCATGAAGAGATAGTGGTGATCCAATCTCTAAAAAATTAGGGCTTATAAATCTTTGAATTCCTTGGTAACTAGAATCCAGCTACCCACCTCTCTCAATATTGCATCAACAACTTTCAATTTGCCTTTACTTTTACCTTCAAGAATTTTGAAATTTCTTTCAATCCAAATTCCCGCAAGACCTCATGCAATAAGCATTGCCAAAATAAGCTCTCCCAAGTCTCCAAACCAGAGTTATTCCATTGACAAATAAGATCTAAGATCTCTTTAGGCATCCCCCACATACGAAGCAAACTGCCAAAGAAATAGTTCCAAATGGCCTTTGCAAAGCCAAAGCCATAATGGATAAAAATGTGATTAGTAATCTCACAGTCGGACTTGCATAAAATGCACCAATTGGAAAATAAAGCCATGGTAGGCTTTCATCTTTGAATCATATCTATAGTATTTATGTGTTTCAAGGCTTCTGTCCAAACAAAGGCTATAACCCTTGGCACAAGAGGCTTCCAAATCCTTTTGAAGGGGAAGAAGGAATAGGAAGTTGGGTAAAGGCAGCAACGCCATAAAGAAGGATTTGGAAGAGAAACAACCCAATGCCTCAAGGATCTGAACAGAAAAACAATAAACAAGGGAAAACAGATGCATAGGTTTGGTATCCCCACCAAAAATCCTTCCAAAACTGTATGGAATGGACATCACCTAAAGTGAATCCAATATAAGGATTGAACAAAGGATAAAGGAGAATAATGTTTTTCCAAATTGGTGAAGTAGATTGGGAGGGATGAGAAATGCAATCCCTCCCATATCTACTTAAAATAATGGAATGCCATAAGCTTTCACCCTCAACATCAAACTGCCATAGCCACTTCCCTATCAAAGCGAGGTTTCATTCTCCTTGTCTTAAATCATGCAATGAGTCAACGAATCTTTTGATGAGCCATTTAGCATAATGGGAAAGTGCGGGTGATCGAAACAACCCAAAATCCAGCTGAACCATTTAGCCCCCAAACCATTCCACCCTATCCACCCTATTGTAGGTTTTCTCCAAATCAACTGTGGAGCAACCCTGTCATCTTTGATTTGATTCTCCACTCTCCACATTCATTAGCAATGAGGATGCCACCATAATTTGTCTCGCCTTTCCAAATGCTCCTTGAGTGTTTGAGATCACTTTATTCATAATTCCTGTTAGTCCCATAAATAAAACTTTAGCAATGATTTTGTAAAGGCTACACACAGGACTAATTGGACGGAAATCTAAAAAGATCCTTGGTCCCCTCTTTAGGAATAAGAACAATGGAGGTGGTGGCATTAACACCCTTATTATTCGTACTCCTTTCAAAAAATTCAACAAAAGACGTCATCAAATCATCCGTAATAAAATCCCAACATTTTAGAAAAAATAGCATAAAGAAGCCATCGAGACCCAGAGATTTTTCGGGATCCATACTAAAAATAGCACTTTTGACTTCCTCCTTCGAAAATGAAGCCTCAATGGATCTAGCCATATTTGTATCTAGTGATGTTGAAAACAAGTTATCAATAATGGGTCTCTCTTTAATTTCTCTAGTATACAAGTTTGAGATGAAATTAATTGCTTCATCTTTGATTCTCACAAAAATTTTCCACCACCTCACCTTGGATACACCTTTTTAATGAAGCTCTTTTTTTCCCCATTGGCCATTTTATGGAGAAATTTCATGTTTCTATCACCTTCCTTAAGCCATTTGCATTTTGTTTTTTTGACTCCAGTGGATTTCTTTACTATCATATCCACAAGGAGCGATTTATGTATTTCCGCCGAAGGCGAAGAAAGCCCCCCTTCTTCCAACTTTTGGTCAAGCGATTGAATCTCCACCCCAAATCTTATTCTTATTTTCATCCAACCTTCCAAAAGTTTCTTTGTACCATGCAATCAACATCCTTTTCACTTGTTGGAGCTTTTTCATGAAATGAAACCCTTCCCTACCAAAGACATCACACTCATTTCACCATCTTGCAATGCTTGTTTTGAAATCCAGTGTAAAATCGGCATAATTTTAAATCTAAAGGTGCTTGTATCCAAAAGGATAGGCCAATGATTCGATGTGATCTTTGGGAGAGTCTCCCGAATGAATGTATAATACAAATCCTCCCAACAATTTGAAACAAGAAATATGTTCAATTGGCATAAACTAGGATTTTCTTGCCCATTTGTGTATTTTGCATTGGTCAGCGGGCAGCCCCGGAGAGAGCACCTTGCCACAAAGTTGTCAAAATCGTGCGTGCTTCTCGTAATTCGACTATTTTGGTTTTTCTCATGCACAAACCTTGTAACATAGAAGCCCCTACCACCCAAGGCCCTAACCACCTCCTTCTAATGCCATAAAGCAATTCTAAAATAGACTCCCATTTTGAGGAGTGATTGGATTCATAAACCCCTTTAAACATCCATACAATTCCCATTGAAATTTTACTAGATGAATCGAAATGGAGATTTGGCCCATAAAATAATCAGTCTTTCTAATCATTAGTGGGTTCCAAGCAATTAACAAGCCACCCACCACACCAATAGCAGGAATGCCACTATTCAGAAAAATCCCTGCCAATTGCACTACGAACCAGTTTAGTATGCAAGATTTCTTTCTCTGTCTCCTAAAATATGGTCACATCTGGACAATAGTTTCCTAAAATACATTCTTTCAAATACATGTGTGTAGAGAGAGAGAGAGAGGCCATGATCTAAATAGCCACTGACATGTGCTCCACTCGTATTACTACAGAGTTGAATTAAAATAAAAACTGAAGTTTGTTTTCTAGTTAATCTTCATTCCTGTAAATGATTGAAACAAATTGTGCGGTAGGTGTTCTAATTGCTTTGATGTTTGCATTTGCAGCCTTTGATGCTCATTGTTCCTGATGTGCAAGATGTTTACACTCCTCTCCAAACTGATGTTATTGTTCAACTTTCTGAGGTTAGCATTGCAAGTTGCCTTGTATGGCTAACCTTGCTTTAGAATTTTGTGAGATCCTTTAGAGAAAATGCTAGAAGTAAATCTGTTTACTTATTGTGAGGATGTAGTGCTGTCAACATTTGGAACAATTGCTCGAGAACATTCCAACCATGTTTCAGAATAACAGAACAGCTGAATCAGCCTTTGGTGCAGCAATTAAGGTATGCCATTCTGCTATAAGTGACCATCATTTTTTATTTGACAACCTCTACTCTATAGTACAATACTTGGTGGATCTCAATCTGTTTTAGGGGCTAGCTAATTTTGCATAATTATATTCTGAACAAGTTCGACTCTTTTAAAGTATATGCATGTTGTCTTGTACTCTTTTCATTTAGAAATAGCCCATGTAGCTATAGTAGTCTGTGGTTGTCAGTTGAGTAAAGTTAGTTTTAGGTTTTCTATCTCTGTTTAGATCTTTAATAGCTCTTACCAATATAGTATCTGTTCTGTCTTTTCTTCCCCCTATCAGGCTGCTTTCTTGGCAATGCAGAACACTGGAGGAAAACTTCTTGTATTTCAGTCAGGCAAGCCTTACATCTTTCCCTTCTGTAGCATGTTATTAAAATTTAAAATTGTTTTCTATGTTTTGGCAATTTATCTTAATGCAGTCTTAACCACTTTTTTCTGCAAAGTACATCTGATGCAGGATGCATGTAGGTGTAGTTTATGTGAAGAGTTAGTAGGAGTCATAGCATAAACAATAAAGCCTATAAACGAGATTCCTACTCATCAACCATGTAACTTTAAGTGACAGATTAGGGAATCAATATTGTTCTAATAATCATGCTGAAATTCAAAGCACTTAAAGTACTAAAGTAGATCAGTCCTAAGTAGATCACTAACAGAACCACTAACTACAGGGACCAACCATACTAATGTCAAAGTTTAACACCAATTCCTAACCAAAAACAAGATAGAAAGTGCTGAAAAATAGTGTGTATTATGGTTTAAAAACTCGGATCGTTGGTTCGGATCTTTCAGGCTCAAAACCGATCCGGGATTGGATTGGGTCGTTCGGATCAGATCATAGATCGATGATCCAAGTGTAGATTGTTCGGTCCGAAGCCGATCCAATTCCAAAAAAAAAAAAAAATCCTAAAAATTCTTATATATTCTCATAATGCTTTCTAAAAAAAGTTTGAAAGAAAAAACTCAATTTTAGGTATGTTAGGTGCATTATACATGAATCAACACTGTTACCAACATGTATATTTATAAAGATCAAGATTGAACATTTCATAACCCAACATCCAATATTTTTTTT
>JAOXJP010253358.1:0-21744 GCA_025762735.1 Platanus orientalis | reverse complement strand
GGAAAGCATATGTAGATATGTGGTTGTTTAATGAACTTTACTAATTTCTATGTTCAAGAACAGTAAACTTCCTTCAAACTAAACTTTGAGATGGGCTGAGTTTGGGCCCAACATTCAAGCCCTAAGTTTTATTCAGGCCAAGTTTGGGCCTATTTCAGCCTGAGACTCAGCCAGAAACAGTATACAAATAAGGTTTTATATATTTTTGGTTTTTGGGTAGTGATATTGGGTATGTATGTTTATAAAAAAAATTCCATGATCAAATAGTTAAATGTTATTATCAAAAATAAAATAAAAAATAATTAAATATATCAACTGTTTAACAAGGCCCAAGTAATATGCATTTCAGTTATGGGTTCAAAATTAGCCCAAATTAAGGGAGGAGTTTTAAGTTTGGGTAGCCAAAATTCAGCCCGAAGCCCATTGTTTTAAAACAGGCCGAGTTCAAGCTGACTATCTCTAGCCTAGTTTGGGCTCGGGCTGAATTTTGGCCAAGGTAAAATAGTTCGGGCTGACTTTGGCCCAGGTGAGCCCAACCTGATTGGCAACCCTACATTTGAAATTAATGGGATCTACATGTTCCCATTTCTTTGTGGTTATTTTCAAAACAGGGTAAACACACTGTGTTCGCAAGCTGTCATGTGTTTTTGCTTACAAATCATTCCAATAAAATTGCTTGTAGCTAGGTTGGTGGTTGTCAAGTGATGTATGCTCGCATTAATGTCATTTAGCTCATTTGCTCACAAGCCTAGAATTTTCATTGCCAACACCATCACACCTTGCTGAAACCTTTCTATGGGCCAAATTTTGTGAAGGGACAGCCCTAGCTTGAGTTGATTCAGCCCAAGGTACAACCTATGGACAACCGAAAACACCATTAAAAGTTGAATGCTAGAGTTCTACTTGAATGGATTGTAAGGATGGTGTGCCAACTACATGGGTTGCAATTAGTAGATCTTTTAGGTCAATATGTTGCTAATCATCTGATAGTACAACTTACATTTGCATGATAGCAAGATATAATGAGCAATCTAGAGACTATCCAATAGATAATATAGTTATGATATTATAAAAAAAATTGTTATAACACCTTTGATATATATCTTCATTACAATGCTTTCACCTTTAGGTAGTGTCTGGTTGCCTTAAATTGAATATAAAGGGATAGAAAAGAAAACTACACAAGAAACACATCAGAGTAGTAGCACCCATGGAAAAATCAAATGTTGTCATTGATGTTATAACTTTAGTGTCTATTTTAAGAGTTCTTTATTGAGTAATTTCTAACTTTTGGAGCAAAACAGAACCCCTAAATGTATAGAGAAATCATCTCTTTGGAAAGCTATAATGATAAGGAAGTTTAAAGTGATGGAATTGAGCACCAGCTTTCCCCCTCCCTTCCCCGCATAGCGAAAAAAAAATACTAATGATGATGACAATGATAAAATAAAATAAAAAAATTTGGGACTAGTAATTGCTGGATATTTTAAAAGTTTTAAGGCTCAATGAATCAAGAAGGCTAGGCTTGAGCGATCAAGAATTTGCTCAATCCATTGAATTGGGAAAAACCAGAAAATTGAATGTTGTGAGAATTGGAGATTGGTTTATGGGGAAGTGTGCAGACACATCCTAGGTGTCTACAGACATTCATCCACAATTGTTCAATAGGAAAGGGTGCACGATTGTTCAATAGGAAAGGGTGTTTAAGATGTCTATGGATACATCTAAAAGTGTCTCTACAATTTCTATAAAGCAAGGGCACTCCCAAATGTGAAACCCACTTCAAATTTCTCGCTCTTGCATCTCTTTCCAACCTCTGTGTCTTTATGAAAACCCTTTGATTTCTCATTGTATACATTTTTGGAAGATTATCAATCAAGTGTTTAAGGGTTGAACTTATGGTGCTGTAAATTGCAGATTAACAACGCAATTTTGGTTGGATCCGTTTTATCCTAGAGGCAAGTTTGTTGACTCATTGCAGTCTCTGTATCTTTTAAAAACATAATTAAGGGCGAATATTGTCTTAAGGAAAGCTTGATCCATGACTTGGGCATTGGTACTTCATTGTCTTATCAATTCCCTACAACACATCTTTTACATCTTAAACCAATACTTAGTTCTAATGTTCTTATGACAATATTTTCGATTGACAAGATCAGTAACAATGGTCTAATCATCTATCAATGCTCTTAAGTCTGAATTAACCAAACTGAAAGATTTGACGGATTGAATTTTAGGCGTTGACAGCACAAGTTTCATCTTCTACTCACTTTTCTGGGTATTGCATATGTGTTGACAACACCAAAGCCACTGGAACAAGATGAAGAGACACTTACACAAACCTAACAAAGAAGAAAGTAGGAATTAGACAACTATCTGTGCAAATGACACATTCTTGATGCTTTGTCAAATGTCTTGTTCATTGTTTACAAAGAAATGAAATATGCTAAAGATATATGGGAAGCACTGTAAGTCAAGTACAAGTTTCAAGATGTCGGAAGAAATAAATTTTAATTTTTGGAATTTACTATAACTGATAATAAATCTGTTTTGGATCAATTTCATGAGTTAAAACACATAGCGGGGAAACTTGAAAATAAAGGAAGCAAAATGGATGAGTCGATTATTGTCAATTCAATCATTGATAAACTTCCTCAATCATGGTGGGATCACAAAAGAAATCTCAAATATAAGAAGGATAAAATGTCCCTAGAACAACTTGCACAAGAACTTCAAATAGAAGAGCAACTTTGATTACGTGAAAAGAAAGAAGATTAACCAAAGACAAAGGCAAACATGATAGGATAAATGCCACAACAATCCATATTCAAGAATAGAGTTCACACCAAATGAGAATTCAAGAAGAATAACAAAAAAACTTGTTTTTATTACAATAAGGTTGGACACTTCAAGAAGAATTATAGATTGTACTTGAAAGAAAAAAGAAATCAACAAGGAAAAGGTTTTTCTGACAATAAGAAATGTGTGTCTCAAGTACATATGATTAAAGAATTCTTAGCCGTAGTCATCTTGGAAATAAATAAGGTTGGACATGATGGTGAATGATGGCTCAATTCTAGAGCAGCAAAACATGTTACATTTGACAAGAATATGTTGAAATCCATTTAAGGTGTCAATGATGAAAACATTCACTATATGAGTGATTCATCAACCTTTAATGTGTTAGGACAGGAAAAAGTAGACCTTAGTATAATCTCGAGAAAACACATCACCTTAAACAATGTCTTACATGTACCTAAGATTCGAAGAAATTTAGTTTCGTCCATTTTGCTTGTCAACATGGCTTTAAAATAATTTTTGAACCGAATAAGTTTAATTTGTTGAAAAATGGAATGTGTATGGGTATGCGATATGCTTTAGTTGGAATGTTCAAATTTGATATTATTCATGAAAGTGATTCTTCTATTTATATTGTTAATTTTGTTAATTGTGACACTCTAGATTAGGACATGTTAATTTTAAATCCATAAAAAGCATGATAAAAGTAGGTTTACTTCCAAAATATCAAATTAAGAAACTAGAATTTATGTGATATATGTATAAAATCAAAGATCACCAAAAACCATTTCATAAAGGGGTTTAGTCATTCAGGATCGTTTATTCATGACAGAACTACAATGCAAAGTAACAAAAAACAATAGAGAGAGAGAAACTCAAAAGAAAAAACTGAAGTGGCTAGAATTTCCTAAGTAGAAGTCACCCGAAGTCTTGGTCTTCTCATGTGCTTTGTTCTTCACTCTACCTAGATCTCTTTGATTTGGTCGCCCCGTAGAGAAGCCACATAACATTTTGGAGCAATAGCTTGGTCTCCCTTTACTTCGCCAATGTCGCATTCGGTTGGAACGTGCATTAATAGATGATAAGTTGACGTGATGGCCTTCATTTGGTTGAGGGCAGACTGGCCCAAAATGGCATTGTATGTGGAAGGAGAGTTCACCACAAAGAAGTCGACCACCTTGGTGACTTGTTGAGGTCTAACCTGGATGGTGACTAGGATCAAGATAGATCCAAGAAAAAAGAGTCTGTCCCCAGTGAAACCAACCAAAGGTGACTTCATAGGTCTTAGCTTGTCCTTGCGGAGGCCCATTTCTTCAAATGTTACCAAGTGCAGTATGTTGGCTGACCTACCACTATCAATTAACATTGTGAGTTTTGTAGTTGACAATCAAAGGTTGTTGAACTCATTGGGCATCTTTCTTTGAGAAGGTGATTGGTGGGTCATTCTTTTAAGGCAACTTGATAGGATTCTGGATCAAGTATAGTTCCTCTTCTTCCCACACGCTTGCCTTCCGAGCTATACTCGACTTTCCTTCGTTAGTGAGCCCCTAGAGATCACCTTGATTTCCCTAAACTCCATGCCTTGTGGTGCCTCCGCTCCAGTCCACTCCTGAGTCTCTTCAGGTTGACCCCACTGTTCATTTTCTATAAATCACCGAAGTCGTCCTTGTCAGACCAGGGATTCTATCTACTGCTTTAAATCTAAACAATCTTCGATGTTGTGGGCATGGTCACAATTGGAATGACAATAATGGTCGCTAGCCCTCTTTTTTGGTAGGGTACTTAGCTTTTATGGCCACTTTAGAGTCGGCCCGGATTTACATAAGGACCTACTCTAGTGGAGTGTTGAGGGGGGTAAAATTGGGGATTTTTTCTGCTTGCTCAGCTGCCTTTCTAAGCCTCTGTTCGGTCGGGTCAAAAGGGTACCAACATCTAGGCTCCTGGTTAACCTTGGCAAGTCTGATATATCTATTTCGTTTATCAACCTAGTCAGGGTCCCTTGAGTCTCTGCCTCTTTGGGCCTCTATAGTGTCCTCAACATTCATGTGCTTTTGTGCTTGAATCATTAGCTTTATCATGACTTTTGGCGGGGCCTTGGATAAAAAGAATAGGAACCATAATGAGAGAAGACCTCCTATGAAAGCAGTAAGCACCACTTTTTCATCGGTCTCTTCTACTTGCAGAACCTCACCTCCCTATTGAACCACGTGACAGTCGCAGAGCAACTTTCCTCTATTCTATTTTATGTTAAGTAGATAAGTTGTAGTCCTTCTATACCTTTAGCCTTCAATGAAGTGGCTGACGAATTGGTGGCTCAATTCGGAGAAGGTTCCAATGGAACCCGGCTTCAACTTCAGTCTACCAAACAATGTATTGTCAAGCCCTTTAAAGTAGTTGGGAATGCTCAACACAATCTCATCGAGAACAACCTATAAGTGTATGAGGGTCTTGTAGGTTTCGAGGTGGTCTAATGGGTCTTTAGTCCCATCAAACATCTCAATTTAAGGGATTTAAACTTTACTAAAAGAGGGAACTCCATTACTGCAAGACAGAATGAGAGGTCAGTCCTTTGGACCAACTTTCCGACTATGGCTTCAAGGTCTCCATTACATAATGGACTTTGTCATGAAAATCTTTCAACTATTCTCCCTAGTGGGCCATGGATGAGGTTCCTTCATTCCCCTGACTTTGAAGCTAGGCAGCCTCTCATCCCCGTATCTTCCTCTTGTCCCCTCGTGATGACTTTCTTCTAGATTCAAACATTCATTTCTTTGATACTCCCTTTCATGGTTAAATTATCAAGATCCTCCCTGGGGTGTATAAAGTCGTCACATGATCTCTTCATTTTGTTGGATGACTTGTTGCATGTTTTGGATCTCTTATCATTCTAGTGTGGTAACCTAGATGCCTTCCTAATCCGGTGCATCTTGCTCACTCTGATCGGGATTCTAGATGACATTCTGCCTGGAACTCATCGATCTGGTTTCGACCATACACTCTTTATTCATGGGCATTTGAATTTCCCATAAATGGCACCAACTAATGATGCACGGAATGTGCTCCTCAGATGATCGCACAACTAACTAGATCTCCGAGCTCTTGCAAGCACGAATTGGGGTAAGATCCTTAGGAAGGTCACTAGTGTAGTGTTGGCCTGAGTCTCTCGGATGCAAAGTCAGAGTTTTTCTCTCTTAGAATGGAAGTAGTAACTTGTTCTTCTTTTAGGGTTTTCTTTCTCATACCTTTGTAGACCCGTGTCTCCTCTTAAGGGAGAGCACTTTTCCATGGATCACCTTGTGAGCCCTTAGTTGTTGCTTAATAATCTTTTAAAATCTTGGGATTAGCTTTCTAGTGTTATAAATGACGAGTATCTCAAGAGAGATTCTTTGAGTTGGTTTCTTATTACCTTATCTGCTTTATGAGTTACACCTCTGATCAAGTTGTTATACCAAGTAGGTTTCCAACACTAGTCTGTCATACTGTGCTGACTAGTCGAGCTGATCTACTTGACCGACCTTGCCATGATGAACCCTGTTTACTATGTCTTGCCTTATTTCTAGGTGAAATTCACCCACCCTTTAGCCACATCTTTGGTTTTAATGTTTGGCCTTACTGGGCTGAGCTGACCTTCTATTTTGTTCTTTTGTGCTAAGCCATTTAGGCTCTAGTCCCCTCATAGTGGTTGGGTTGTCCTTGATGACCTTCGTCCCCTTAGGTCTAAATATATTTCATTTAGTAAACTAGTGCATAAGAGTGCTTGCAGTGGTTCTTTGCATATCCCAGACAGGTGGAAGCCTATTCATCTTTTTGTCGAGCCGGTCTCTTGTACTGTATCTATTGGTTCAAGTCCGACCAATTATATTGATCCGAGCCGACTAGGTAAACCAACCCTATTAGTTACACAAAATATTCTCCTCAGATGATAGCACAAAGGACTAGATCTTTGGGCTCCTATAAGCACAAACAGGGAAAAATCCTTAAGAAGGTCACCGGTGTGGTATTGACTTAAGTCTCTCTGATGCCAAAGTTAGTGTTTTTCTCTATTAGAATGAAAATAGTAACTTGTTTACTTTTTAGGATTTTCTTTCCCATACCTTTATAGACCTATGACTCCTCATCCTATGGAGGAGGGGAAAGCACTTTTCCAAGGATCGCCTTGCGAGCCCTTAGCTTTGTGAATATTTTATTTCTTAATAATCTGCTAAAATCTTGGGATTAGTTTTTTGGTGCTATCAATGATGAGTATCTTAGGAAATTCTTTGAGTAGGTTTCTTCTTGCCATATTTTTTTATGGGGCGTGCCTCATATCAAGTTGTCATACTGAGTAGTTTCCCACTAGTCTGTCGTACTATGTTGACTAGCTATGCTGATCTACCTGGCCGACCTTGCCAAGATGAACCTTGTTTACTACGTCTTGCCTCATTTTTGGATGACATTCACCCACTCTTTGGCCACAACTTTGGCTTTAGCGTTTGGTCCTACTTGGCTGAGCTGACCTTCTATTTTGTTCTTCAATGCTAAGCCATTTAGGCTTTAGTCCCCTTATGGTGGTCAGGTTGTCCTTCATAACCTTCGTCCCTTAGGTTTGAATATGTTCCAATTTAGTAGCCTAGTGCACAATAGTGTTTGCAATGGTTCTTTGCATCTCCTAGATGGATGGAAGCTTATTCGTCTTCTTGCCCAGCCAATCTCTTATACTGATCTGTTGTTCTGAGTTCAACCAACCATATTGATTCAAGTTGACTAGGTTATCCGACCCTATCACTATATATTTAAGAGTAGTTTGGATCCTGTCTAATTTGTTATGACCTGTTAGAACTTGTCTAGCCTAACAGGTCGACACATCACAAAATAAGGGTGGTTTGGATCCTATCTAACCTCCTTTTTTTGGTGATGTGTCGACATATTAGGTTAGATAGGTTGTAACAAGCCATAATGAGGCCGAACAGGAGCCAAACTGATTTAAAAGAACTACATGGTCTTTCCATTAGGTATGGATTTGATGGGCCTCAGCTTGGCCTAACCCAAATTTATCTTTATGTTCAACAGAAAGAGAATTCACCAAGCTATTAAGAACACATTCTAGTTTGGCACCTTATTTATTAGCATATTTTCTAATAACGGAGCATCTTTGATTTAAGGCTACAAAATCCATGGTTGAACTTAGGGCCTGAAATACTATGTAGGTTTGTCCTAGAGGGGGGTGAGGGTGAATAGGATTTCTAATTTCTTTACCGCTTTTTAATCTTTAGAATTGTTTTTAATTCAAGTTTAGCCCCTTCAATTAACGCGAGTGTGTGTGTGACAATAATGTAGCTACTCAGGAATTTTATCAAATAGACGGTATGCACGAGTAGATATGACTATAAATGTAAAGAGATAACCAATCACACAAACAATCTACAACACAAGATTTATAGTGGTTCAGCATGATGATCTATACCCACTTTTCTACCAAACAATGTACTGTCGAGCCCTTTAAAGTAGTTGGGAATGCTCAACACAATCTCATCGGGAACAACCTGTAAGTGTATGAGGCTCTTGTAGGTTTCGAGGTGGTTTAATGGGTCTTTAGTCCCATCAAACATCTCCATTTAAGGGATTTAAACTTTGCTAAAAGAGGGAACTCCATTACTGCAAGACAGAATGAGAGGTCAGTCATTTGGACCAAGTTTTCGACTATGGTTTCAAGGTCTCCATTACATAATGGACTTTGTCTTGAAAATCTTTCAACTATTCTCCCCAGTGGGCTAAGGACGAGGTTCCTTCATTCCCTTGACTTTTGAAGCTAGGCAGCCTCTCATCCTCGTATCTTCCTCTTATCCCCTCGTGATGAATTTCTTCTAGATTCAAACCTTCATTTCTTCGATACTCCCTTTCATGGTTAAATTATCAAGATCCTCCCTGGGGTGTATAGAGTCGTCACATGATCTCTTGATTTTGTTGCTGACTTGTTGCATGTTTTGGGTCTCTTGTCATTCTAGTGCAGTAACTAGATGTCTTCCTGATCTGGTGCATCTTACTCACTCTGATCGGGATTCTAGATGACATTCTATCGGGAACTCATCAATCTGGTTTTGACCATACACTCTTTGTTAAGGGGCATTTGAATTTCCCACAGATGGCGTCAATTAATGATGCACGGAATGTGCTCCTCAAATGATCGCACAACTGACTAGATCTCTGGGCTCTTACAAGCACGAATTGGGGTAAGATCCTTAGGAAGGCCACCAGTATAGTGTCGGCTTGAGTCTCTTCGATGCAAAGTCAGAGTTTTTCTCTCTTAGAATGGAAGTAGTAACTTGTTCTTCTTTTAGGGTTTTCTTTCTCATACCTTTGTAGACCCGTGTCTCCTCTTAAGGGAGAGCACTTTTCCATGGATCACCTTGTGAGCCCTTAGTTGTTGCTTAATAATCTTTTAAAATCTTGGGATTAGCTTTCTAGTGTTATAAATGACGAGTATCTCAAGAGAGATTCTTTGAGTTGGTTTCTTATTACCTTATCTGCTTTATGAGTTACACCTCTGATCAAGTTGTTATACCAAGTAGGTTTCCAACACTAGTCTGTCATACTGTGCTGACTAGTCGAGCTGATCTACTTGACCGACCTTGCCATGATGAACCCTGTTTACTATGTCTTGCCTTATTTCTAGGTGAAATTCACCCACCCTTTAGCCACATCTTTGGTTTTAATGTTTGGCCTTACTGGGCTGAGCTGACCTTCTATTTTGTTCTTTTGTGCTAAGCCATTTAGGCTCTAGTCCCCTCATAGTGGTTGGGTTGTCCTTGATGACCTTCGTCCCCTTAGGTCTAAATATATTTCATTTAGTAAACTAGTGCATAAGAGTGCTTGCAGTGGTTCTTTGCATATCCCAGACAGGTGGAAGCCTATTCATCTTTTTGTCGAGCCGGTCTCTTGTACTGTATCTATTGGTTCAAGTCCGACCAATTATATTGATCCGAGCCGACTAGGTAAACCAACCCTATTAGTTACACAAAATATTCTCCTCAGATGATAGCACAAAGGACTAGATCTTTGGGCTCCTATAAGCACAAACAGGGAAAAATCCTTAAGAAGGTCACCGGTGTGGTATTGACTTAAGTCTCTCTGATGCCAAAGTTAGTGTTTTTCTCTATTAGAATGAAAATAGTAACTTGTTTACTTTTTAGGATTTTCTTTCCCATACCTTTATAGACCTATGACTCCTCATCCTATGGAGGAGGGGAAAGCACTTTTCCAAGGATCGCCTTGCGAGCCCTTAGCTTTGTGAATATTTTATTTCTTAATAATCTGCTAAAATCTTGGGATTAGTTTTTTGGTGCTATCAATGATGAGTATCTTAGGAAATTCTTTGAGTAGGTTTCTTCTTGCCATATTTTTTTATGGGGCGTGCCTCATATCAAGTTGTCATACTGAGTAGTTTCCCACTAGTCTGTCGTACTATGTTGACTAGCTATGCTGATCTACCTGGCCGACCTTGCCAAGATGAACCTTGTTTACTACGTCTTGCCTCATTTTTGGATGACATTCACCCACTCTTTGGCCACAACTTTGGCTTTAGCGTTTGGTCCTACTTGGCTGAGCTGACCTTCTATTTTGTTCTTCAATGCTAAGCCATTTAGGCTTTAGTCCCCTTATGGTGGTCAGGTTGTCCTTCATAACCTTCGTCCCTTAGGTTTGAATATGTTCCAATTTAGTAGCCTAGTGCACAATAGTGTTTGCAATGGTTCTTTGCATCTCCTAGATGGATGGAAGCTTATTCGTCTTCTTGCCCAGCCAATCTCTTATACTGATCTGTTGTTCTGAGTTCAACCAACCATATTGATTCAAGTTGACTAGGTTATCCGACCCTATCACTATATATTTAAGAGTAGTTTGGATCCTGTCTAATTTGTTATGACCTGTTAGAACTTGTCTAGCCTAACAGGTCGACACATCACAAAATAAGGGTGGTTTGGATCCTATCTAACCTCCTTTTTTTGGTGATGTGTCGACATATTAGGTTAGATAGGTTGTAACAAGCCATAATGAGGCCGAACAGGAGCCAAACTGATTTAAAAGAACTACATGGTCTTTCCATTAGGTATGGATTTGATGGGCCTCAGCTTGGCCTAACCCAAATTTATCTTTATGTTCAACAGAAAGAGAATTCACCAAGCTATTAAGAACACATTCTAGTTTGGCACCTTATTTATTAGCATATTTTCTAATAACGGAGCATCTTTGATTTAAGGCTACAAAATCCATGGTTGAACTTAGGGCCTGAAATACTATGTAGGTTTGTCCTAGAGGGGGGTGAGGGTGAATAGGATTTCTAATTTCTTTACCGCTTTTTAATCTTTAGAATTGTTTTTAATTCAAGTTTAGCCCCTTCAATTAACGCGAGTGTGTGTGTGACAATAATGTAGCTACTCAGGAATTTTATCAAATAGACGGTATGCACGAGTAGATATGACTATAAATGTAAAGAGATAACCAATCACACAAACAATCTACAACACAAGATTTATAGTGGTTCAGCACGATGGCCTATACCCACTTTTCTAATGTTCATTACCGAGCTTAGGTATTTTTCATTAAGATTGATTAATATAATCTAGGTAAAAAACATACCAAAAACCTAACTACTTGCATAAAACAAGCTAATCAATACATACAGTGTTTTCAACAAAAATAAAGAAAGGTGAATATGAAAATGTATGCAAATGAATACAAAGAGTAAGCAAATATTACCACAAGATGCTTGATGTTGCTTTTCTTACCAAGTGGGAGTGCTCCTTGATGAGCTAGTATGTTTTAGTATACCCACAATGTTTCAAGCTTTGGATCTTGAGCTCCTTGAGCTTAGCCAAGCTAGGGTTTCCTGTAGAGACAACCCACAAGTGTCTCTCCTCTTAGATTGTAAGCTTGAGAGAGTAAGAGAGTGAATTAGAGAGCGATTTCAATGAGATAGTTGACTTTGAAAACTTAAAACAGTGAGGGAGAGGGGTTTCTCTTCAATGGAGGCTCACTTTTAGCAAGAGTTCTAACTCTCTTTAAAATGCCCTAAAGATGACAGTTTTCCTCTTTCAAAATGGGCAAATAATATGGGTCGTAGATGCGAAAAATGGAGTTAGAGTTTTACACAGTTGCACTCTTGACTGGTCAAGCACTTGGAGACCAGTCAAGGGATGCTCCTTGCCTGATCGGTCAGGCTTAAGGGGCATCTCCCTTGAGTCCCATTTTAGGCAAGTTCACTAAGTCTCTTGACCAATCAAGGACTTGGAGACCGGTCAGGCCTAGTCCTTGATCGGTCAAGTTGAAGGGGCATCTCCTTTGGGTGTCTCTCAAGGCACCACACTGAGACCCCTAACCGGTCAGGCACTTTGAGACTGGCTAGGGAGTCTTATCCTAACTACTTATGGCTCTTTTATGGGGATATCACTTGGGCATCACACCAGAGTCTTAGGCCATGTTTTACACACATATACATTATCCTACATGTCTACATGGATGCATACATATACCTTGGTTTGATTGAGGCTCTTGAGGCCCATCTTCAAGTCTTAGTCTTCTTGTCTCTAGTCCACTTGTATCTTTAAGTTGAGTTGTTGATCTTTAGTGCATTTGGACTCTTACAAGACTTACATACATGTTTTGACTATGGGATTAACAAATTACATACCCATGACTCAACAAGGCCCATTTGTGAGACTTGTGTCTCATCTATATAGGAACAAGGCAACAACTGAATGATCTCATCTAGAAGGATTTTTTTTTTTTTGGATAAGGCCACCACTTGACTGCTGGACTTATAGCGCAGAACCCACACTACACTTGTAAAATTGCTACCAAGGAGATTTACGCCCAAAATCCATGTGATCAAATGAGGATAAATTATCTTACTTTAGATTATTTTATAGTTTAAATAAATTTTTTTGTACAATAAACACGGGAAGTTAGGTGCAAGTCCATAGAATTTGCATACATGAGCACAAAGAACTCAGGGGAATAATTGCATCCATGGAGAGATTTGAACTAACGACCAAAACTACCAATATAAATAAAGCAATTACCCATCACTCCTAAAGTCCTAAGGTTGTAGAAGAGGTTAGAGTTATTTTACTTATTATATTTCAACAATTAAAGTAGATGGTTCTAATAATACGTTAGGAGAGAGGATCGTTTCAAATTTTAACCCTCGATATTTGGATTTCACACTTCAATCAAATCAAAACTACTTTTTTATTTACTTTTATTTTATTTTATTTTTTGTGTGGATGTGATAGGCCTGTTCGTGAGTGTAGAGGATTTCCAACTGCAAACAATCCTCTCTCATCCATTAATGATGATTTACAAAATCTCTTAAGTGAGACCCATTTACTTGTAGGGCCTGATCCTCTTTACATGGGACACGTGTCCCAAATGTGGGCTTTTAACCAATGTATGGGTCTTAAAAGCTCAGACCCTAGATTACCCCTGAAGATTTGGTGCGACCCCTTAGAAAATGCCTAGGTCCGCCATGCATCAGGAGTAGACTGTTATTTCTATATTCTATGATATGTGCATGATTTTGTAAACAACAAATGTTTATTTCATACAAGTAAAGAACTTTAAAACAAAACAAATAGAATGATTTACTTGATTGAAGAATTGAAAAAATCCGAAACGGAATTTGATCATGGCTAGTGTTTGACACTATGTCCTTAAGATAAATTTCGCCCCTCGCATTGAAGCTTACAAATTTCTCGGACATCTACCTCCCAAGATACAATGATTTACTACACAGAAAAAACACTATAATTTGTGACTGGTAAACCAAACTATGTTTGTATCTCTCTTACACAGAGGCTATGACACTAATGCACCATGATGCTTATGCTTTATTGGATTTTTGAATTTCTGAAATGAATGAGGGATGATTTATTTATAGACTTGTTCATATTTGTTCGGAACAGGCATAAGGACACAACTTATGATGTTCAAATAGACACGAAAGCAAAAGGATGCAAATCTGTAGCCACATTTAAGTCTGTTCAAAACAAACAAGGGGGCAAAAGGTGGGATTTAATAGTCATATATGTGACTATTTAGTTTCAAACAGTCACGAGGGTAAAAGGGTAAAACACCCACGAATAGACACACCCCCACAAGTCTAATCACTAATGTGAGAAAGAAAACATAATAAAAAATTATTTTATTTCATTTTTTCTTATTGACCCTACCTAACCCGACGTGTTGGTTTGGGCTTAGCTCATGTTGATTAGGTCATCCCCCTTCCACAAAACTGTAGTGTCCCTTGGGGCCCAAGTTTATATCCAAGGCTATTCTATATAAACCTCCAAACTTTTATGGGCTAAACAATGTAGGACTATTCAAGTTTTACACCCTTTAACCGGTGTTCAACTGACACCTTTGGAGACAATTTCTTATTCACCCATTAATGGTTTTAAGCAACCAACCATATGGCGTTGTTCTCCTCATTGAGGTGAACACGAACCCATGTAGACCCACCTCAAACAATTTATGGGTCCCTCCTTTTTCTTTTTTTTTTCTTTTTTTGTTGCCTCAAAGAAAACCAAATGATCAGATTTTAAATCTAGGCATTGTCAAAATCTGGACAAGTTAAAAGCATTTCCAACACAGACACATCAGCGCCAAAAAGTGATCATCACCCCTCAAAAAGTGTAAATCATTTTTCTGGCACTGATGTGTCTGCCCCTGATGCAGGGCGGACCTTAAGCATTTTTAAAGGAGTCACATCAAATCAGAGCCACTAGATTCCACTTCTCAGAAAACTAGAAGTGGCCACATCGGATTGGAATCTACATAATACCCATACCCAAACTTGTATTAGCATGATTCACCTCTAATAATCCAATGCTTACAGAGCGACACCTAGGCTCCTTTACTGATTTGGGGCCCTTTAAAAGGATTTACCCAATTTAGAACAGGAATTAGTGACCCACGAGCTCAAGTTTGGATTAAGGTCCGGCCCGCTTCAGGCTTGGGCTTATTCAAAATCTAGCAAACCTGAGCCTAGGCCTGGCCCATTTACACTGCTATGTTAGAAAAATATAAACATGTAATCATTCCTCCTGACCGTCCATCAAGACCATTTGGGTGGTTACCCTTTATACCTACCGAAAGAGCATGGAAGGCCTCATGCAAGATTCAAACCCACAGAATATCCAAAATAGCCGAAAATTATGACCATGGTTAGTCAATATTGGCCATATATATATGGACTGACTTTTGTTAATATAAGGTTAAGAAGTAGTCCATGGGGGCTATGTATGTGCAGATGTATCATAGGTGGTGGAGGTCAAGCTAGGGAAAAATAAAAGAAGCCCATGTCGGTCAATGAAGACTCATTTCTTTTTGTCTCTCCCTAACCAGAGATTGGATCTCGATTGTCTAAAACACCTCTAAATTATTCATAATTATACATTAAACTATAGTATTAACAACTATAAGAAAACTAAAAAAGCATTATGAATATCTCAAGGGACATCGTGTTTCTAATTTAATGAACACATGTGAGATACCCAATTGGCAGATTGAAAGATATCCTTCCAGTTTCAATCTAATAATGGGCACCATGGAAACGAGAGAAGTGGCTGCGGCGACGCTTGCTCCCAAGTCCACTTCTCCCTCTTCTCTGCTAGATGCAACTTATCTGCTAAATTCAAAGTAAGAGCAAGGAAATCACAGTCACACCCATCCCATTCTTACAATATGTGATAGCTGTTGTTGTTGTCATTCAAGAGAGAGATTAATAGCCTATTTGGCAGTCAACTTTAATGTAATCATTTTATTTGAGTTTCTCAAGACATTTGTTGGCATGAGGTGATGGTTCCTAATGAACTTTTCAAATTTATACTGATTTAATTATTAATTATAATTAGCCTTAAAAATGAAGTCATCTTAGGTTTTTATATAAAATGATATGGCTCATATTACCAAATACAAATTACTGTAAATCTGAGTTCATTACAAACCATCTCATTGTGGCTACAAAAACCTTTGAAAACTCAAATGTAAAGATTTCATTACAAGTGACTGCCAAACGCAGCCTAAGTGTTTGGTTAGATTAAATTGGTTTTAAGTTTCAATATAGTGATGTAATTATCTGTATAGAGAATGATATGATAGAATTAATGTGAGTTATTAACAGCAAAATCAACTTGTCGGCAACGTCCCACTATATTCAGATGGCCATTTGATGTAGACCCCATAATTGAAAGCTATCTGATTATGACAGGGTCTACTTTTAATTTATTTATTTTTCTTAAATTCTGCTTATCAAGTGGTGCCATGGGTTTGAAGCTTGGTTTGGATCCCAAAGTTAAGGGGATCATGTTTTAGAGCAATGCATTTAATATTATCAACTATCTTTGATACCCTTTCGGGCTCGGATTATGTGCAAACGAATCTTGTGAGAACTATGCAAACGGCACAAGAGGGGCTGCTGCATTAGTATCGAAAAGTGATTTTCACTTTTGGGGGGTACTTATCACTTTTTGGCGCTGATGTGTCCACACCCTGATGCTGTTTTCACAGTTCTCACAAGATTCGTTCTCACCTAATTTTTAGTGGGCATATGGCAATGCGAAACGTATATTTTATAAGTCCATCGTCGTATATGTCTTTTAATAAATCTTGATATGAGTTCATCATTCTAGTCTGACTAGAGTGATATCAAACTAGTACCAATCAACACGTGTCACAATTCCTAGCAAAGGGTATCTCAGTAAATACACAGGACTTGCTCCAATCATATGGGAGATAATTAGAACCCCATTGACACCTATAGTACATCAGTAATTATGTGTTAAGGGTGACAACAGGGTCGTCTGGGTTCGGGTCAACCACATGTTAAGCAACAGTTGCTTTTTTTTTTTTTTCATGGTAAGGAGCATAAGCTCATTTCATTCAACACTGAATATCCTCAACATTATACAAGTCCATTAAAACAATTATAGAAAACCTTTGAAGGAGATTATAACAATTCCAAACTCCAATAATATGAGCCCTTTCTGCGATAGCTGCCATGGTATGAACAATCTTGTTGCTGGCTTTTGGGACATGAGAGATTTTGAAATTGTTTAGAGTTGATAATAGGATCCTTTAGTCTTGGATTATGAACTTGATTTTTCAAGGGGCAAAACTTTGCATATCGCTGAACAGCTTCACTATTAGGAGGCAGTCTCCTTCCAATAGGACAAGATGTTGAGAGTAAGATTGAGCAAGTTTCAGCCCAAGATTAAAAGCACACGCTTCCACTTCTCTTGCTAAGCGTACTTGGAGGTCCTTCAACTCAACCCCTATGAAAGAGCCCGTGTGAATTCTAACTAGAGCTGTAGCCCTGTTATGAAATCTTGCAGCTCCATCATCATTTATTTTAACTAATCCAATGGGCAGGGGGAGTTCACTGCTGAGAAGGAGTCCTTTGCATTGGTGAGTATGAATGTTGATGATTGGAAGAGCACTAAGACCAGCTCTATCATATTCATTTCGAAGAATGATTGCACAAGTTATGATTGACTCCCTTGGGATAGTTCTGTTTTCAAATACCATATATATATATATATATATATATATTTGGTTAAATGTTTTCAAATACCCATTGGTTTCAGGATTTCCAGATAGATCCATCCATGGGCCGTGTCTAGTCTGAACTTTAGAAGACCCGACGCACGGCACAACATTATATACTGCTGGCTCAGTTTGGACCAGGCCCAGAAAAATAGATATTATGGTCCGAGCAATGCCCAGCTTGTAACTACATGCCTCAGGCCAATCCAAGGCCCACTATTTCATATAAAACATTTTGAATCTAATATCTATATATTTTTATAGAAAAAGTCATTGGGCTCAGGCCCTGGGCTAGACCAAGGTACACGTAAGCACGTCCAAATTTAAGTTCAGTCCTAAAGTTGGGCCCAGCACTCTGTCGGACCAATCTTGGGCCGGGATTTCTGGGTCAAAATTTTGGACCAGGCCTATGTTAAACCTTGTTTCCAAATGGATCACATCACTGATGCGCCTAGCTGGAATTAGCAACGGTTGCTTACGAACTTGAAGATTACCCCTTTATTCATTGTGTTGAAAAGTCCAACCCAAACCTCGAAAATATATTCCGTTAGCTGAGTTATCATAGTGAAGCCTCGTTCAGGTTTGGTAAACCAAAAGGGGTGGGGATCATACACTTTTTGTAGGGCCCCACCTCCCTTTGTGTCTGGGCTCACCTGTAGTTCACCACACGACGGCACAGAGGATATGAGTCCGGTTAACCATGGAGGACAGCCTCATGTGGCATTTGGATAAAAAAAGGGAACTTTAGCGTCAAATTTTCATATCTAATGGCTATTTCTAGTCAGACAAACCATAATTCTGCTCATCTTGGAATAAGATCTAGAGCCTAAAATTCTCCTAAAAGTTGAACATTTTATGTGGAATATAATGCATATCATGACGTTTTCCCTGTGAGTGTTAACTTGAGGAAAATAAATATCGATGTTGAGCCTCTATTTCCTTGGTGCAAGAGTGAGGTGGAAACAACCTGGCATTGCTTTGTTGGGTGTCCCTCTACTGATTTTGTTTGATTTGCTTCTTCCAAGGTTCTTATATCAGACTTGGAGCCTTCCATGACCTTTGTGAGTAGGATGAAAAATTGGTTTACTCTATCAAATGTCTCTAAGCATGATTTGTCAAATGTCCTCACTCTTATTTTATCTTCAATATGTTGAAATATTTGTATTGCTAGAAATAGTTTTGCTTTCGATAAAGCTTTTCTTAACATTGATTACTTGTCATCTTGTGCATATAAGAGCGTACATGAGTTAAAGGAAATGGAAGTTTCCACCTTTCGTAGAATTGAAAGCTATGGATGTGTTCAATGGCTTCCTCCTTTGGGTAATTGCGTAAATATAAATTTTGATGGAGTTACGTTTAAGGCAGAGTATAGAGTTAGGATTGGAGTATTGATTCTCCGTAACTATGGGGAGAATCTCATTTTGGCTAGAGCTACTTCGGATTTTTTGTTCTCCCTCTTGCTACTAAGTTCCAAGATGCTAGGCTTGGCCTGACTTTGGCTCATGATTTGGGTTTATAGTTTGTAAAATTGGAGGGTGATTCTTCAATACTGATTTCTTTTTTGAGTGGTGATCTGAACACTTGTCAATAGGATGTTAAATGTTTCATCTTGGATTGTAAAGACCTTTGTAAGTCTATTGAGCAAGTATCCTTCACTCATGTAAGACAGAATTTCAATGGTCCAGTCCATCTTTTGGTTAAGAGAGGTCTTTTCTCCTTGCAGTTGTTGTTATGGCTTGCTGCTCTACCTATTTGGCTTGTAAGACCCATCTTTGATGATTCAAGGCCTCTTCCAGGAGACTGTTCTTCTTCTTAATAAGTTTCGCATTTTATCAAAAAAAATTTATTATCCTCATATGTAAAAGAGGATAAAATCCGTACCTTTCATGCATCCTTACTGAATTTAGATGATAAATAAATTAAATTCCCTTCACCATAAATAATTCTCAAATTGTCGTGTGCATTTTGGGGAATGTTGATTGTTTAATCATGCACCTCAAGAGCGAAGCAAAACAATAAAATTCTATTTTTTTGCAACAATAACCATGATGATGATTATGTTGTAAATATTATTGCTCACCAATTGATGCTTAGAATTGTCAATATGTTTAATATTTGAATGATGCAACACCTAAAAGGTAACCTCAAAAAATGTTTAGACAAGGAGAGTTGGCCAAACCATGCATGTATCTATACCATGTTAGTCATTTTCATGACTTGATAGTATTTATGGTGAAGGGTTTCTTAAATCATTTGATGTACCATAATTGGTGAGGGGTGAATGATACATTTTTCAGAGTAATCATTAGAGAAAGGGCTTCAATACTTCAGTAACATAATCTATTTCTTAAAATTACGTTGTTTTTGACATCATTTTTGTTGATGTATGTCAATCCCATGAGCATTTGGGTAGTGGTAGGAGTCTTGTAAGTGTCCTATATGATCTCACAAGTTCATCTCATGACCAAGGACCAAAGACGTAAGGAAGAGCATGGAAAAGAGGCACACCATGGAAGGTATACCACGGAAGGTATACCACATGCATACATATCATTTTGTGTGTCTTAAAATGAACCTAGTCATGGTTTAGGTCCCTTATGAATATCCAAACCAAGATACCCAAGGACAGCCTAAAAGATAAGGGTAGAAAAATTCAGTTGAAATCGATTGCAAAACTCGCAATCGGTTTCGGTGAAATTGGTTATGAAACTCACAATCAGTTTCAAGGCTGATTTGCATCTCAATCAAAAACTCCCAATGCCCAAACCGATCGGTCCAAATTGGTTTCGATATGAGTTTTTGGGATTTTTTCTAAAACCCAAATTGGTTTCTAAACCCCAAACTGATTTGGAGCCTGATAGGTAGTCAAAATCAATTTGGAGCCCAAATCAATTTCTAAACCCTCAACTGGTTTGGAGGGAATTTTTGGAAAACCTTTTTAATAGAAAATTCAAGGTAAGTTTTTCAAAATTCGAACTCCATTTTTCTTATCCAAAGGCCTAAAATGCTCCTTCCTTTAAGATATACTTATCCTAAGGCCATGAGTTCTCCTCCCTACTATAAAAGACACTTTTTCCCTTTAGGGTAAGTAATCTCTAATACTTCAAGTTCATATTTTGAGAGAGCTAAGAGGCATACTACTTTGAAAGCCCTCTTCACTGTACAAACCTCCATTGCCTACAATTATTGAGTTTTAGTAACTAGCATTCTACACTCACTCTCTTATTCCTTCTCTCCTATTGAGCATCCTTAATACTATTGAGTAGAGGTTGTGGTGAGCACTTTCCTAAAAGGAAACCCACCTTTGACTGAGCTCAAGGAACACTAGAGCCAAGTACTTAGAGCTTATGGATAGCTAAGGCAAACTAGCTCAACAAGGAGCACCCCACTATTGAGCAACTTGTAACATCAACCCTATTGTGGTAATATTTGCTTATCTTTACATTCATTTGCATTTATATTCATTATTTCTATTGCTTTACTTCTGTCGAAAACACTGGAAGCTTAACTACCTCCGTTGAAGATACCGGAAGTAGTACACACTCGTCAGAAACACTAAGTGTTGTTGTTTAGCTTGTAATTGAGCAAGTAGTTAGGTTTGTATATTAACCTAGGTTGTAATAGTATTTAAATGAAATACACCTAAGCTCGGTAGTGAGCTTTAGAAGAGTAGAAGTAGGCTCAAGTGCCAAACCATTAGAACTACTGTATTGTGGTTGTGATTATGTGATTGTTTGTCTCTCCATCTTTATGCTCTCTATTACTCTTACTTAGCATATGTTTGATATTATTCTTGAGTAGTTATTTTGAAGCACACATTCACATATTTAAGCGAATTGAAAAATAAATTAATTACAACCACAAGGTAAATTAAAAATGGGTAAATTAATAGAGAAATCCTATTCACCCCTCTCTAGGATTACTTTAGAGTTATTTCAATTAGTATCAAAGCTTATGTTACTCACATAGGGCTTAACATCCCGAGTAAGATCCTAGTTAAAAATCCTAGATAGCTAGATAAGATAGTGTCATGTCTATTAACACCCCTCCATTTTTTAATAGAACTGAATGGAAATATTCCAAAATGCCTATGACCCTAGGGTATGGAGTATGATTGTTATTGGCTATACACAGTCCGACAAACTTTGAAGTGAGTAGACTTCTAGTGAGTCTGATTCTCACAAGTTCAACTTTAGGGTATTGAATGCCCTAGCTAGAGGCCTAGCCCCAGATGAGTTTAGGAGGATAGTTTACCTCAAGACAGCAAATGAAGCATGGAAGCTTCTTTTGGTTATCTATGAGGGTACAAGCGCCGTAAAGATTTTTAAGCTTCAAATGAATACGACACAACTTAAAACTTTTAGAATA
>JAOXJP010253357.1:0-36406 GCA_025762735.1 Platanus orientalis | reverse complement strand
ACTTTCTTAGTTCTTCAAAGGCATGCTTTGTCTCTGCATTGAAACCCCTGACAAACTAGAAAAACTAATGGTTAGTAATGAGACAACTAATAAGCCTCACATTTGATTTCCTATTGCTTGATGGAATTTTCTTCATTGCTACAACAATATGGTCAATTGAGTTGGCCATTTGTATCCTTTAAGTGATTGAAATTAATTTAAAGGCTAAAAATAGAGATTTCTCCAGATTTACTAATTCAACAGGTGCTTGTTACAAGGGTTTGGCCTTGATGAGATTCTCTGTGATTCCTCCTTATTGAATATGCAATAGTGAAGTTGTTTGAAGTTCCCAGATTCATTAGCAGATATTTATGAAAAAGCTGGCTTTTCTTTGGATGGAACCAGAAACAAATCCCTTGCTGGGATCAATTTTAGAATCCACATCAAACTTAAATGTAGATGTATCTTGTTGAGGACTGGAATAATGTTGTACATGGTGATGGTGAATAACGTAGTTTAGGTGCACATGCCAAATGTAAATTGCAGCTGATAATGTGTGGGGTTAGTGATAATGGGGGTGAAAACAAGGATAAAATCTTGATGGCCGATCCCAGAACTTGCAAGGAAAAACTACAACAAGAGCACTAAGAAGTTTTTCTCCAAGCCAACTTAATTGAGATTAAACACTTCATTGAAGTAGCAGGCAAGGCTTTAATTGGCATTCTCAAATCATTGGTGTCTAAAGAAGCATTGGACTAAGAGGTCTAGTAACTTGTTCCTAAACCACATGTTCCAACCTGATTTATGATGGGAGTATCTGAATTCATCCATGCCCGTATGCTGCATATGAAGCCACGTGAAATGAACCCATTTCATTTTGGCTTTTTTCAATAGCATTTGAGAGCATAAGATCTTCACTGAAAACAGACTTATCTTGAATAAAAAATGGGTTCATTTGTGGAAAACCTACTTTTTTTATCAGTTATTTTATCAACATACCCATATGATCGACTCTAGGTGAGTCCATCTTGAGTCTGCCCTTGTATTCATTTCTATGTGACAACCTGATGATGACTTCATATTCATGTAATTAGTGTTGATATTTTCATTGTGTTGTGTATATGCAGATTTGATGAGGCGTCATCTATAGTGGGATCAGAAGCATGGAGAGACTGTATTGTGCATTTTCAGGTGAGTGTGATCTAAAAACTTAGAAGAGAGCAGTAAGGAAATTGCCCCCCTCACCTTGAAATTTAGATAAATTGATGCTGAGCTGCTTTGGATGCTACCAGCAGTGGTAGCCCACTCTTGTAATTTAAGTTGAACTTTTTTTTTCAAGAATTTTGTCACGGTATGTGAAACGATTCCATATTTGCCTTTTTTGAGGTAGATTTTATGTTCCTAGTTTGCCAAGATACCAAGTGATTCTACTGTCAATTGCTTATATAGATTTTGCAGTTAGTTGATGCTAGTTGATCTGAGTTTTGGTGTATCACTTCACAAACCCCCCATCAAACTTGAATTTCTGTGTTCTGAATGGTGAAGCTTTTGCTATGGAAGAAGAAAACATTGGGCATGCAGTGAACATGTACAGATTCTGTGACATTGCCACCATGGTATTGAGCCCAAGCTGAGGTGATTATTTTTTGCAGCAAAGGATACCTCATGATATTCTTTTGGATGGTCAGAAAAGAGTAGCATGGTTACATTTATTTGTTGTTAGTAGAACATCTCTCAAACTTGCTCAATTTTAATTAGCTTTACATTTCTATGCTGTTAGTAGCATGGTCACCTGTAAGATACCCAAATGGTTACATCTTTTGCTGTTAGCAGCATGGTTACATTTATTTAGCTTTAAAATAATGTTAATTTATTTAGAAATCAATTTATTAATTTTTAGCCATTTTTTGAATTGGATTGACATGACCCATTTATTAAACGGGTTGATATGAGTCTTGTTCAATCGTGTCAACCCGTTATGACCCATTTATTTAATCGTGTCAATCCTACATGACCCATTTATTACACGGGTTACGTGGGTCGTGTTTGTGTCAACCCGACACGACCCATTTATTAAACAGGTTATGTGGGTCGTGTCGTGTTACCTGTTTATTAAACAAGTCGTGTTAGGGTTGAAGCTTTTGACACGATTAATAAACGTGTCGGGTTCGGGTTGACACATATAGTGTTCTACCCTTGTCTCGACCTGACACGAACCCGACCCGTGAACACGAATTGCCACCCCTAGTTGTGAGCAGATTCATGAGCAAATCCGGAAAGATGCATTGGGAAGCGGTTAAGTGGATTGTGAGATACTTGAGAGGGACCATTAACATAGCTTTTAAGTTTTGAAGGGAATGAAGTATAGCTATTAGGATATATAGACTTAAGACTTATCAGATAATAAAAACAAGAAGAAGAGTACAACAAGGTATGTGTTTACCTTAGGAGATAGAACAATTAGTTGGGTATCTCAAATATAGAAGATTGTTGCACTTTATTCAACGGAAGCGAAATACATTGCAATATCGGAGGCTAGCAAGGAAATGTTTTGATGGAAGAACTGAAAAGGAAGCAAGAGAATAATAGGCTATTCAGTGACAACTAAGGCACTATTTATCTCGTGAAGAATGCAACTTTGCAAGCAAGGACGAAACACATTGATATAAGGTATCACTTCATAAGATCTCTCTTGGAAGAACAAATAATGAAGTCGGAAAAGATCCATACGGATGAAAATCCAATAGACTTGTTTACTGTTGAAATATATTAATTTGTGTATCTCCTAAAACCTTAAGGTTTTGGGAGAGTTGCTAAATACACTGTCAACATGGTATCAGAGTAGGTTTGGTTTTGAGTTCGAATCCTAGTGGAAGTATTTTCCCAGATATAGTGTTGTGTGTATGTGTACGCATTGTGTGGTCTTGTGCCTAGTTCCCTAAGTGTGTTCCTAGGAGAGAACAATGTTCCTCCTAAGGGGGAGTGTTGAAGTATATGAATTTGTGCATCTCTTAAAACCTTAAGGTCTTGGGAGAGTTGGTAAATATACTGTCAACACTTACTAAGGTGGTGACAGTTCAGAAACTGCAGCTTTACAAAGCTTCAGTTAGTCTTCATGAGTAAAGATGAAGATACATAACCACAAGAAATTTACGGAAAAGGAAGATGCCTCATCACAGGTGCATAAACTTAGCAACAAGAAGACCGCATTAGTCTTTAAGTGGAAGATTGTTGGTGTGGAGCCTAATGTAATTGGAGGAGTAAAAGAGAAGATGTTGAAAGGTTAGATCGATTAAAAGGGCTTTCAGATCGATTCAATATAGCTGAACCGATCCGACATTAATAGTGCAGAAGGAACACCAGAAAGTAGGTCGATCGATATGATTTTTGGTCGGACCGATCCATCATTGGTCTCGGATTGATCCAGTATACCTTAGATCAGTCCGACGATATAATTTCATATGCGAATGAAGATAGAAGTTCCATGGGGGAGAGAGACTCTTGCTAAATTTGACCTTTTTGATGTATATAATGTCTCTATTGTTGTTTAGGGTTAACAAATTAAGTTTAAATGAGAGTGAAAACGTATGGTTTGTAAGAGATTGAGAGAGAACTCGTATATTCTTCCAAAAATAGTGAAGCTTTCTATGCGGCTCTGTGGTTTTTTTCAACTTGGGGTTTTCCATGTAAATCCTGTTTTTTGTGCTGTGTTTGTTGTTTGATTGTTTTTTGTTCTTTGATTATTGCCTTCATCTTGTTTGGTTTGATTGGTGGGCTTTTGGCATGACCTTCCCCACACTAAGAATAAATGATAAGGGAAGGTTATGTAGGATTTTAATCCATCTTTACCATAAATTATAACAACAATTTTTTTTACCTACTAGATTAAATATTATATGGGGAAAGTAGAGATGATTTACATTGTCATATGGTTTGAAATAGAGCTATCAATGACCTGAGCTAGCTCGGCTCAACTCGTCTTGATCCGAGCATGAGCATGCAATTGAGATATTTTAGGTAAGTGAGCATGAGCTGAGCTCTACTAAGCTCATCTCGTTAATATTTTATATACTTACATAATCTATTATAATATGTATAGATATAGTTTGATATATCATATTATAAATTGTTTATCCATAATAGGACCTGGTTTTTTTTTTTTTTTTTTCTCTAGTTTGATAAAGATTAGTGTATTATTTTCTTTTGTGTTTGAAAAAAACTTTTTGTCTTGTGTCATGTCATCACATCATTCACTTCATCAAAATAAAAAATTAATTTATTTACATCTTTCACTTCATCAAAATAAAAATTAATTTTATTTATAACAATTGATAGTAAATAAATTAAACTTGTTTTATATAAAATTTATAGATCATGTCAATTTGCTTTTAGTTGTACTAATAACTGTAAAATTGCTTTTTCCCCCCTCTTTTTCTCGTAAGTGGCAGTGGTGTGACGTGCACACATGATAAGTATTTGAATTTGGTCCATCTTTTTGGGGCCCTACTTTTGAACTGAGCTTTTTTTTTATTGACATATTTAACCCTTACACAACAGCATGCATCAGGTTGCCTGAGTTAAATGAACCGAGCTGAGCCTGAGCCAAGCTCAATTCTCAGGCTAGTGATGAGCCTGAGCTGAGCTAGGCAAAGCTCGGCTCGTTGACACCCCTAGTTTGAAGCACTTGAAAGAATAATCCATGATGAGGAATTGGAAAGCTAGTGGAGGCATGAAATAGATGCATGAGTACCTGATGCAGTGGATGCGGTATCCTTTAACTGTGATACAATGTGACGAAGGCTTTCTAGTTCAGCCTCAGGAATGGAAACCAACTTTGAGAGAGTAGAAATTGGAAGTGATTTGTCATGACTAAAGGAATCATCAGCTGAAGAACCATCACCCGATGCGGATACGGTATGAAAAATAGAAGATCCAGGCATAGGGTTCTGAGTTAAACAACTCACTAAATCCCAACAGGTGTCATGAGTGTGTTTGATCCTTTATTTCCTTTATGAGTTGTGGCTATAGAAGCAAGTGCTGATCTCTTAGGATTATATGAAAGACCATCCTGATGTTTTATTGCATTCTCTTGCTATTTTCATTCTGTACTAATGCATACACTTGGTTGAAGGAGGGAAATTCTTCTTGATTGAGGATTTGGATTCTCAGAAATTGAAATCTGTATTTAGGCTGGCCAGAAATTTAAATTTGTGATTCCACTCTACCTCTTTCTTGTAAGCAGCATCTTCTCTACAAATGGGTTTATATGACTCATAGTGGTTCATTTCCTCTGACATTCACCTTAGTGATGCTAAATTCAATGCTGGTGTCTTCTTTCCTTGACAATGTCGTGATATATCTTGGCTAAGCTGGTATATATATGAAAAATTCCAGACCTATGAATATCTCTATGGAACTGCATTCCATATCTCCTTAGCAATCTTAAAGAATAAGAAGCCCCTACTAATATCCAATTTTTGAGTTGTGAAGCGATGACATTATTGTTTAATTATCGGCCTCCTGTCTAGTATATGAAGGATTCAAGATATTTGGCTCTGGAATTTTACCGTTTATGAACCTAAATTTTCCTTTTTTCCTTCAATGAACATTCTTTTCAATTGTGACTACTCCAATTAATTAGAACCATTGAATTTTACAGTTGTAATCTGTAGGCTAGGATTCCATTGTGCCGCTCATGCTACCCATGCTTCCTTGAGTCATTAAAGTATATCCAACTTCATTGTTACTATTCCCCATAAACATGATTGATATTTCCTTTGTTCATTTTTCTGCCCTTCACTCAACACACTTGCATAAATGTATAAAACACTGCCACATTGTAATGCATATCTCTCACAACATGTATTTAAACCAATTTTTTAAATACTCAGAAAACAGCCCCTTGTACTACCACAAGTATCTGTTTAATGTTCAAAACAACCTAATTTTCACACTTCAAGCATCGATTGACCAACACTGATCTCGCAAATCAGTTTGCAATCATTCATATGGACTGCACCGTCCTTCAACACAGAAAAGTAGGGGGTGGTAACTATGTTTGGAATTACATATGCTGCACCTTCGAATTTCGAAGGAATACCTCTAAATCAGTTTCACTTTGTTTACAAAAATAATAGTAGCAGCAGCAGCAACAACAACAACAACAACAACGACAAGCCTTATTCCAACTATTTAGGGTAGGCTACACGAATCTTGTTCCACCATTTCACTCTATTTAGGGCCATAATTATTGTAACACATTCAACTTGCATCATCTCACTCATTCTCATTGGCATAGTCATCGGTTTTTGTTGCACATGACCGAACCATCTTGTCACCTATTGGTGCTACACCTAAGCTTCCCAAATGATTTATATGTGGTTCTATCTTTCCTAGTCTTGCCACTCATCCATCTCAGCATCCTCATCTTAGCTACATTCATTCTATGTATGTGTCAATGTGGCGTCTGCTAGCAATTCTGCTCCATAAATCATGGCTAGTCTTATAGCTATCTTATAAAAATTTCCCTTCAATTTTAATGGTATTTATTTATGATACAACACTCCATGCCCTTCGAATTCATCCACCTTGCTTTAATTCTATGAGCAACATCCTCTTAAATACTTCCCTCTTTAGAAATGATTGAAGTGAGATAACAACAATGATACACTCCAAGATATCCCTTGGTTAGTAATCTTAACTACTCTTTCATTTCTACTTTTATTTTTATTAACATTGCATTCTCTATATTTTTTCTTTGTTTAGCTTATCTTAAAATCTTGTGATTTTAGAACATCCCTCCAAAATTTTAACTTGGCATTTACCCCCTTCTTAGTATTGTCATTCGAAACAATATCATCATTGTGAGCACCCAAATTTTGATTGGTGTTTTTGCTCTTCTAAGTAGTGTTTAGAATTAGACTTTAGGCAATCCCGGTTTTGGAGAATAGGACTGACTTGCATACCTTACAAACCCTAAGATTTAGGAAAAATCTATTATAAACTATCTAAACATAGTCAAAATCCTAAAATGCAATTAACAAACCCTAAAAACCAAAGACTGAACTTGGACTCTAAGGGGTTAGGCACATACCCTTAAGGTCTCCCATGGATAGATTGGTTGCAAAGGTATTATACACATCAAAGTATGTGCAAAACCCCACCTGGGTCAAGCCTTTGAGTTTCCAGAACCATCTTAATCCCTTGGAAATACACTAATTTTTGATATGTTTTGAGTTTTGGGAATTCACCAAAAATGCTACAAGTGTTTAATTTCTAGATCGTCAATCACTGTACTTTCATAATTCTTCAACCTTCACAAGCCTTCTCATAGCGAAGCATCGGGTATGAAATTACAATTTTACCCTTCCTATCTTTATAGCCCGTTTTTCTCTGTCTAAGCAAGCCATAACCTTGTGTGAAACCCTAGTCACTCGACAGACACCTAGTCAGCTCCAGTTCCCCTAAATTCTTTAGCCTTCTAGAGTCCCTCTCTTGTAAACTTTCCTCAGTAGACTCAACCGACCCTAATTTTTCACTTCTTCCCAAACCAGTGCGTGATATTTCCAATAACTCTCAACCTTCGAGGATCCCCCTGTAATTACATCGACATCCTAATTCTGAATGGTTAGTTATTGCGTCTCGGGTTTCTTCTAACCTTCTATACTCTATCATAAAATTTCCTCAGTAGACTCAGCCTGCCCGAATTTTGCACTTCTCTCCAAATTAGTGTTGCCCCCAAACCAGTACACGACATTTCCAACAGCCATCAACCTTTGAGGACCCCCTTGCAATTATACCGATGTCCAAATTCTAAATGGCTAGTCATTGTATCTCACATATTCTCTAGCCTTCGAGAGTTACTCTCTTGTAAAATTTCTCTAATAAACCCACCCTCCCCTTAATGCTTGCCAAATTGCCAATTCGGCATTTCCCAGAGTATGGTTTTGCACATAGTTTCCAGCTCAAATACTTGATTAACAAATGGATTGAACCTGCATTTCATGAAACTTGGGGTTTACATTTTACGTCAAGGAATCGAAAGGCAATGTTACCTTTTCCCCCCTCCAAAATATAATTGGGAATCCCCATGGTAATTGTATTATCGCGGTTCTTCACCCAATTCATGTTGGAATCCAATTTTGACTATTACATTGTGACTAGAATGACCAGGAGACCCGAAGTGTACTATAAATTTGCAAACATAAGTGCTCGACAACTCATAAAGCAAGGTTCAATTGCACATGGTCGATTCCATAAAAATCCACCATGGTGCATTTAATGCTCAAAGACTCTAGGGGTAGCCTTATTAATGCCCTTTTAATAATACTGTATTATAAGAATTACATGAAAGCCTTACAAGATATATGGCATTTGATGATTAAATCATGCTCTTTCATTCATGATCAATCATGGGCTACATTATAAGCATGACAAGTAGCTATCATCCCCCATGCCACCTCACATTTCCATGGAATTTGGTAAGGGATATGTGTCACTCTTTACCAAAGTCTCCATTTTGTGGGCATTGGGATTTCGCATCCCATGTGCAGGCATCCGGGCTTCATTCCCGCTAATGTTTTTGTCCTATGGCTCTTTTCCAACTTCGCAACTATGGTGAGATGTGGTGTATATGGGTATAGATGCTTAGGGTGGATGTGTGTGAGTTGGTCCCATGATTGGTCATAGGAATATATGTCTTTTAGATGCAAAATGGATAATGTTTATGGTAGTGGACTGCTTGACATCTGATTTTTGTGCTTGAGTTCCAACATTTGATCTTAGTTAGGCCTAACATCTGATTTTTAACTGGCTAAAGATATGGCGTTGAGACATCGACATCTTGTATATGGGTTTGATTCTATATATAAGGGTAATCAGGGGGTATTTGTCAATTAATTTTAAGTCTCAGTGTGTGTGGGACCCTTGTATTCATCGTGAATCACTACCATGTGGCTCAAACGAGAAAATTGTTCCTAGAAGTCCCATTACAGGCCACTGTATGCTCAATGCCTGATTTTGATATGCCTAATGCTTGAGTTTTATTGTCCTTGAAGACCAAGCATTAGAATGTCCAACAGCCTATATTGGTGAATTTTAGATCTTTGTGGTTCTAATCAGCATCTTGGGATTTCTTTAGAGCATGCAGAGGTTAAGAATACTTATAGTGTGTGGCCCTTCTTGCCCTGCACATGCCATACTCATATCATGTACATATATACATGCATGGTCATATACATTAGACATGATTAATCAACGTGAAACATGATCTTAAAATGAATTAAAGGAAAGAGACATAGCCATTCCTACTCTAAGCATATTGCAGCATATAAACAGGAATCAAACACTTATATAACACATGTGAATGAAAATTATAAGTAACATGTTAACATATATAGAGGCTAGAGGATTACATGTTTATGTGATAGAAGAAAGACTGTATTCCCATAGTTTCGATGACATATAAATGCTCTTAATAAACTTAACATAATCATGGGAAATGGCTATAATGTAGGAGTAAGAGGTGATTTGTCTGCGGAAGCATGATTGTATCTGCTGGATGATTTTTAGCCAAGTAGACAACATTTGTCATTTTGATATGCATCTAAGTGTCCCATGACACATCATATCTGGATACCCAAGTGTCCCATGACATTCCTAATGATGTGGCAAAACAAGACATCCACTTAGTAAGATTCTAGAGTTGTTTCAGTCAGCAATTTTAGGGTAACTTCCAAGGCACACATCTCCCAACTCCCTGTGAATTAGCATTCATGCCATACACCTTTGGAAAGATCTATGAGTCTAGTTTTCAATGCAAAAAATTGTGTATCACGGTATATCAATTGAACTTTTTTAGAAGAAGTTATGTTCGTTTTACTAAAAGGTGTCTATGCTAACTGTAGTCAAACCGAGACTGCGAGTTTTGAGATTTCTTGTGACTTTTCCTATTCCAAAGTTTGTATTTATGTTCTATAAGGATGTATTTTGAGTTTAACATCAAGTATCTTAGTTATTTGAGTTTTGAAACCTGAAAAGGTTATTTTGAAAATGTATCAAAGTGGTGAAGAGTCTTTACTCTACTTGGAGGGTTGTTCCAAGGGTAAGCTTATATAAACTCATAACTATGAATGAAATATGTCAAAAATATTGTTTTCAAGTGTGTCTTGCTTTGGAGTTGAGTGATTCCTCCTATCAATCAAGTGTGTGGCTTGGTTGCGTCAAGTGGCATCCGCTGCCCCCGATTGAATAGCATCTTGGGACTATCCCTTTTATCTTGTTTGAAACCTTTGGGTTTAACCCTTATCTTTGGTTAGATCCCCTGGACTTGACCATTTCTTGCAAGTCTCGGTTTGCAACAAAATGACATCAGAGCAAGTTTTCCTACTGTGGTGTCAAGTTCTATCATTGTGACTTTTCAGTTTTCTAAAAGTCATTCATCTTCCTGTCCGATTCTATACCTCATCATGAGTTTTCACTAGGCAAGCCATATATTGTTGGAAAGCTCTATTTGTCTAATTTCCAACACAAAAAACGGTTCATGATACCAAAATTTTTGGAGAAAGATATTGATGATTTACTAAGCAAAGTTAGTTTACCAGTAAGTTACGGGATTTTGTTATCATTGTTCGAGATGGCTCCACGACGACGAAAGAACACCAATAATGCTGATGTGCAAGAAGAACTTGTTGAGTTAAAGAAATCAAATCAATCTCTTCAACAAAAGATGCAAATACTTTTGTGGAGGATTCCTCAAGTGCCTTCAATTCATCCTTTTTCCTATGAAAGAAAATACAATGGACCATAGTGATTGGCCATTCTCATCAACATTTATGATGGAGAAGTTTGTGGATTGGGACAAACCTCCAATTTATAATGAAGAACTAGAAGGAGATTATAAAGATGAGCATTACGATGTTGAAAGTCTTGTGATTCGGCGTGTCATGATGGTCCAAGAAGATGATCAATGGTTGAAACGCAACATTTTCAGAACTTATTGCGTTTCTTATGGAAAGAAGTATATTTTGATGATTGATTCTATAAGTTGTGAAAATATGGTGTTCAAGGTAATGGTTGACAAGTTGAAGCTTTCTTGTGAACATCATCCAAAGCCCTACAAGGTGTCTTGGTTCAAGAAGGTGAGGTTTACATCGATGTTCTTCCCATGGATGCTTGTCATTTACTCATTAATAGGCCTTGGCAATTTGATAGACATATGCAACATGATGGTAGGAAGAATACTTAAACTCTTATAAAAAAATAGAGTGAAGTATGTGTTAAATCAATTGAAAGATGTTTCCACCAATGTGCAATCAAGTAGCCAAAATTAGCTTGTTGTCTTATAAGTAGTTTGAGAAATTCTACTAAGAAGATGGGATAGTTTATGCTTTGGTTGCTGTGGGAAAGACCAAAAGAGTGAAGAAGTTGCTGATGAAATTCTGTTTTAAGTTTTAAGACTGCTGGACAAATTTAAAGGCTTAGCTCCAAATGAACTTCGAGCTGGTTTGCTTTCACTTCGATATATTCAACACTAGATTGACTTTGTTCTAGGTGCTATTCTTCCTAACTTACCCCATTATAGAATGTCTCCAAATGAACATGCTGAACTACAAAGACAAGTTGAAGATTTGGTGAATAAGGGATTGATTAGAGAGTCTCTTAGTCCTTGTGTTGGTCTAGTCCTTTTAACTCCAAAAATGATGGAATATAGAGGATGTGCATTGATAATAGAGTTGTAAATAAGATCACTGTGAAATATAGATTTCCCATTCTCCCTCTTGATGATATGCTTGATGAATTGGCTTATGCTAAGGTCTTTTCTAAAATTAACCAGTGAAGTGGCTATCACCAAATTAGAATTAGAGAAGGTGATGAGTAGAAGATAGCTTTCAAGACCAAAGATGACCTCTATGAATGGCTTGTTATGCCATTTGGGTTGTCTAATATCTCTAGCACTTTCATGAGGCTCATGATCCAAGTTTTGAAGAAGTTTATGGGGAAGTATGTGGTGGTGTATTTTGATGATATCCTAATCTACAACAAGGATAAAATTCAACACCAAGAGCATTTGGTTAATGTATTAAAAGTGCTCATTGATAGCCGGTTGTATATCAGCCTTAAGAAGTGTTCTTCATGACTAACTGAGTTGTATTTTTAGGCTATGTTGTGAGTGCAGATGACATATAAATGGATGATGAGAAAGTGAAGGCTATTCTTGATTGACCTACTCCTAAGAGCCTAACTGATGTAAGAAGCTTTCATAGTCTAACTTCCTTCTATCAACGGTTCATAAAAAATTTCAGCATCGTTATTGCTCCAGTGCTGAATGTTTTGAAGAAGAAAGAGTTCATTAGGACCAGTGAAGCTGAAAAGAGTCTTCAACAATTGAGGTCTAAACTTGTTGAAGCATCGGTTCTAACACTACTTCATTTTTCTAAGCCATTCCAAGTGGAATGTGATGCATCTAATGTGGGTATAGGAGCTATTCTTATGTAAGAAGGACGACCTGTTTGCTTACTTTATTGAGAAGCTCAATGATACGAAGTTAAAATACTCGACTTATGATAGAGAGTTGTATGCTATTGTTTAAGCCTTGGGACATTGGGAGTACTATCCCATTGGTGTGGAATTTGTTCTCAATTCTGAGCATGAAGCTTTAAGGTTTCTCTAGGCGTAAAAGAAATTGAATTCTTGACATACGGGTTGGGTCTCTTATTTAGAGAAATTTTCTTTTGTTCTACAATATAAGGCTGGTTCATCTAACAAAGTAGCTGATGCATTAAAGCCGAAGACATAGCTTGGTGACTACTCTCTTATGAAATCACTGGATTTGATCTCTTACCAGAATATTATGTTGTGGAATCTTTTGTTTCTAAGGTGTTGCAAGACTTGAATGATGGGAAGAATGAAGAATACTTGATGGTCAATCTTTATCTTTTTAAGGGAAATCAATTATGCCTACTCGGAAGTTCACTAAGATTATTTATGAACTACATGTTGGTGTACTTGGTGGACATTTTGGGAGAGACTGAAGCTCTTGTGAAGCATAGATATCTTTGGCCAACCTTGAAGCGTGATGTTGTTCGCTTTGTTCAAAGATGTTCTGTATTTCAAAAGGCCAAAGGAGTCTAAAACACTGGGTTGTATCAGCCCCTTCCCAATTCCAAGTGCTCCTTGGGAGGATCTATCGATGGATAATGTTCTTAACTTACCTACAACGCAGTATGGGTTTGATTGTATCTTTGTTGTTGTGGATCGATTCTCTAGGATGACACATTTCATACCTTGTAAGAACTCTACTGATGCATCTCAAGTTGTTACTCTATTTTTCAAAGAAGTAGTTCGTTTGCATGGAGTTCCAAGGTCTATTACTTCAGATCATGATGTGAAGTTTGTTAGTTATTTTTGGAAGACACTTTAAAAGCTCTTTGGGACTCATTTGCAACTCTCTGGTGCTTATCATCTCCAAATTGATGGCTAAACAGATGTTGTGAATATATCTCTTGGAAACTTGTTGAGAAGTTTAGTAGGAGAACATCCAAAGAAGTGGGCGTTTGTCATATCTCAAGCGGAGTTTGCTTATAACAACTCCATCAATCAATCAACGAAGAAGCTTCCATTTGAAGTTGACTATGCTAGAAGTCCATATCATGTACTTGATCTCTTGCCTTTGCCTAATCAAGCAAAAGTGAGTATGGAAGCGGAAGAATTTGTAGCACACATAAAAGAAATTCATGGAAAGGTTCATGAACACTTGAAGCAATCTTCTCAAGTTTACAAGTCTAATGCTGATGCTCATAAAAGAAGTTTGGAATTCAAATAAGGTGATTTGGTTATGGTTTGTTTACGCAAAGAAATATTTCATATTAATACTTATAACAAGCATAAGCAAAGGAAGTTTGATCCATGCTGTGTATTGAAGAAGTTGAGACCAAATGCATATGTCATAGAGCTGTCGGAAGGATTCTGAATTAGTCCAACCTTTAATTTGAGTGATCTCCATCCTTATCATGGAGATGAAGAAAAAGTTTCATTACAACCTACAGATATATCTTGTGATCTTTCTAGCTCCCTACGAGAGTTGATTGATGTGTTGGATGTGCAATCTATCACTACTTAGTGAGGAACATATACCCAATACTTGGTGCATTGGCAAGGAAAACCTAATTCTGAATATGCATGGGTCTCAAGTGAAGACTTAAAGAAATTGGATCAGATGCTTTGGGAGGATTTAACTTCAAACTCAAGGTCGAGTTCTTCTCAAGCCGGAGATAATAATGTAGTAGCAAGATATGATTTGCTGCGAAAGTATGATTTTATCTGCCAGGGTTTTTTTTTTTTTTTCACGAGTGATTTTATCCACCCAGATGATTTTCTGTGAATAATCAGTTTTGGCTAAGTGGACAACATGTGTCATTTTGTTATGTGTCTAAGTGTCTTATTTTTGTTAATTTTGCTTAGTCAAAGTTATTTATGTCGTATTTTTAGTTGTGGAAACAGTATAGTTATCCGTAGTCTAGTAAGTTGTGATTTGTTTCTCGTAAGTTGTATTTGCATTGGAAGTTGTCGATGCATTTATTGTATCCGCAATTAGTAGCGTTGAGTGGCACCCCCAGCACTATCCCCTTCCTTTGGTTAGATTCTCTGGATTTAACCATCCCCTTGCAAGTCTTGGCTTGCATCACCAGCCCTTAAATATTCACACCCCTTACATTGAGACGCTCAAGAAACCACTTTTTCTTTAGCCTTTTATACACCAAGAAAGAAGGTTCAATGTGATCTTCAAAAACCCTTCAGTTCCTTTCTAACCATGTAAACTGACACACCACAGACATTATGAAATAAAGTTTCGTCTTAAATGGTAGTCCTCTTTTATTATGTGATCTTAGAGATCAGTTTGTATTTTTGCTTTTCTCTGGTAGAATATCTTTCTTCAACTTGCTTTGTTTGTGCTTGAAAACACTTGGTGCAACAATAAGTAACAGATGATAGCAGTATATTATATTTAACTCCATAGCTTAGCTCTATTGGACTGCAGATATTTAAGATCTGCAATTTTAAGATCAATAATACCAAACCATTATTTTGATCGTAAAAAGACTTGAGGCATCTTTTATCTATCGAATCCTACCATACATGCATAGCTTGAGTAATGTGAATGTATCTCTCTTTTAGAAAATTGTCGAGTATTTTACCCCACTAATGAGATTTTTCTTGCTTCAGTCATTTCTTGTATGCCTAGTACTGTATCAAATATGTTGCAGATTCCGGCTTTGCACTAGTTGCTCTCTCTCTCTCTCTCTCTCACACACACACACACACACACACTCACATTTGTTTATAATCTTTATATATATATAGATATATTTTTAATTATTCTTAACCAAAGGATATTTGTTCTCCACAGAGGTACATCAGACATGCGCAACAGTGGGGACTGGAAGCTTTTTGGAACACCACTGCTTACTTATTTAGGAGAGGGCCCACAAACTGGAACTGATGTGCAGATAGCTGTACAGAAAATTCTTGCCCCATTGTTGCGAAGAAAATCATATTTTCCTTTGACTCAGGTCCATTCTAGCAATGAAAATTGTGCTGCTTCAGGAGTTGATGTTGATAGACCTAAGAATCCTCAATCTGGACTTCGGGAACAGTTCATAGACAACATGGGACTAGATCAAGATCAAACGACCAATGGAGAGTTGTCCTTTCAGCTCTCTTTAACTGATGAAAAGGGTTTGAACTGCAGTCCCATTAAAAATGATTCTCTCATTAGATCTGGTCAATCTATTAGGCTTCTGTTGGATTGGTCAGACAGAGAACATGACTTGTATGATGCTAGCTTCCTCGAGGATCTTCCTGAGGTTTACAAGACTGGGTTCACAGTGAAGAAGACACGGCAAGAAGCAATCTCTTTATTTTCATGCTTGGAAGCCTTTTTAAAGGAGGAACCTCTAGGACCTGATGACATGTGGTAGAGTATTCTCGCTTCTTTATGCTGCATAGTTGTTTTAAGGCCAAACAAATCTTGTATTTTATCATAGTTAACATCTTGTTGTCATGTTTTAATCTCTCAATGTAGGTATTGCCCTACCTGTAAGGAACATAGACAAGCTACTAAGAAACTGGACTTGTGGAGGCTGCCAGAGATTTTAGTTGTGCACTTGAAACGATTCTCTTATAGCCGATATCTGAAGAACAAACTTGACACCTTCGTGAATTTCCCCATTCACAATCTTGATTTAAGCAAGTATGTAAAGAGCATGGGTGGTGGTCCTCAATCTCACATATATGAGCTCTATGCCATCAGCAACCATTATGGTGGCCTAGGTGGTGGTCACTATTCTGCATACGCTAAGGTAATCTATAAACAACTCGTCTTTCTTTTTGAAATCCCGATCCAAAAAAAAGTAGTTGGCTGGGAACCCATGGATTTTCAACCAACCCTTGCATTGAGAAGCAGAGTGTGATTCTCTTAACTAGATCAGATCTGCGAACTTATCTTTGTTTATATGTGGAATCTCTCAGTTATTAAATACTCAGTTTCCAGTTTTCAACTTGGTCAATGAAAAAGCCATGAAGAAAATGTTTCAAGTCGGATTAGTGGGTGGCACTATGACTTGTTCATCTAGGCTTGGATGAATAACTAAATATGCTATTTCTGTTTGTATTTTCGTAACTGTTGCTGCAACTAGTTTAAGTCAAGCCTAACGTGATTGAAAATAGGGCAAATTACAGTGTTATATAGGCTTCTAATGATTGTCGTTCATGGGTCTGCAGTTAATTGCAGAGGATAAATGGTACCATTTTGATGACAGTCATGTTACTCCAGTTAGTGAGGATGAAATCAGGACTTCAGCAGCCTATGTGTTGTTCTATCAAAGAGTTGAAACAAAGATTGGGGTAGGAGGGTCACCTCAGGCTCATTCTCCAAGTGGCTGAAGGCCATGCAGAGGGCATACAAAATTGCATTTAGTATTTAAATGGCATCAATGCTTTCGTAACCCATCACAAACTGTGTTGCCTCGACCACCAATATCTGTCAACTGCATCATTTTTTAGGAGGGGGGCAACTGTCCTATTCAGTTTTTAATTGTATGGGAGGGATAGGCAATTGAAACCAAAAGAATGCAGTGACTCATAGAGGGTAAAATGCCGATTAAAAGATACAGGTAAATTAGGATGCATTGATATTGTTTCTTTCTTCTTCTTTTCGTTTTTTTTTTGTTTTTTAATGAAATTTCAAATGTATAAAATAAACAAATAATCTGTACTTTTAAGCTTTCTAACTTTTTAAGTTTTAGTTGAGTGTTCTTCGCTTTTCTTTTTTCCTTTTTTATTTTATTTTTCCTTACTGTAATTTTATTCCAGTGCCACCCCCGTACTTTCTTGGGTATATTGTTTAGGGGGTTTGTAGGTGTTGATTCGATCGTAAGAGCTAAACTTTGCCAAACTTGGTTGTATCTCTGTATTTATTTATTTTTAATGAAGATTTGTTCAAGGATTATCTCAGTTTGGATGCTATGACGTTATTTGGAAAATTGTTGCAATGTTCCCAATACTTTCCAGAATCCGTATGCACAGGAAAACTGTGCACGGGTATAAATTCGAGGTAGTGAATAAAGTAATTATAGGAAGAAAATTTAATTGAATGGTGGATCCAATGGCACACTTGTTCTCCTGAATCGAGTGAGGTTTATGTATTTTACATAACCTTCATGAGGCTTGTGATCAAAACCAGGCTGCTCTCTTATTCCCGTGAAGGGTTTTTGGGATCCAAGGATAATGATTCAGTGAAGCAACGCTTGTGATCTAAAGTTAGTGCTCTCTACTTGAAGTACATGTTTGTTATTGCAAAATCATAGTCATTGCAATTTTATTATTGTATATCATGTTTCATTTTTTTTTTTAAAATTGCTGTCATTCAGGAACTCTCTTATATTTTCATTGGCTTTCCCCTACATACCTACTTAAAACACCTCCTACAATTACTGTCTCCCATAAGAATTCATTGAATAAATCTGTGTTTCTTAAAATTGTTTAGTTGATATTATCTTATCAATTAATTTATTCTAACATCCAAAATTTCATTTTTAGAACTTTATTTTTTGTATTGTCATTTCCTCTGTACCTACCTCGCTTTCCTTAGCATTTTTCCTTTTGTCACCTCATCTTTTGAAGTTAAATTACATTTTTATTTCATTGTCTACCAATTTCACTCTCTTCCATCAAAGCTTTTGAGTTAATTTTGAAGTCATTAGGTGAATCCTATTTTCTTGGACTAAGCTTCTTAAAATACACTCTAATTCAATGCAATTACCTACTCATCGCATCAAGCACCAATAAAATAAATCCCTTTTCAAAAAGATAAATAAATGAAAAGGAACGCCCAACAGCCCTTGTTCATTTCTCATCATTACTGGGGTGATATTAACATATTGCTTTCAAAGAATGTCCTAGCAAAAGGTCAAAACAATGAATTCATGATTAATGGTTTAGTTGAAGTTTTATGTCGACTCTATGCCTCATTAAACGGGAATCTTGTGAGAACTGTGCAAACAGCACCAGAGGCCTGACGCATCAGTACCGAAAGTGATTTACACCTTTTGAGGGGTACTTATCACTTTTCGGTGTATCCACACCCTGATGCCGTTTTCACAGTTCTCACAAGATTCTTTCTCACCTAATTTTTTTCCTTCAAATTTACTACGAAGGTGAAACTAAATGGGCTGATCGCTTATTGATTAGTAGTCATCCTAAGAAGGTGCCCTTTGTCATGATATCTGGCCTGTGTGGCTGTTCTTTTACGATATATTTTTCATAATCTCTACTGTCTACTATATTTAACAGTCAGAACGTTCCAATTCCCAAACAGAAATTAGTTAAATTACGCAATGCAAACGTTGATAGCTGGACGAGAACCAATGAGTTTTGAAACTGACAAGGGAGTGGGATCCTTCCAATGAAATTGTCTCACAGGTCAAACAGAGGAGCAGCCGTTAAATGAGCAGGGAATGACGCAATAGCGATCAGATTCTTGAAAATAACAAACAAGCAGAGGTGTCAATGAATGGATGGACCATTAAAAAGGTTTTTGTCCGGCCTGACAACAGACATTATAATAAAATGTAATTATGAGATTGTTGCAACAGCTACAATTAATCACTAATAAATGATACAATAGTAGAAATACTAAAAGATATCATCTTTTATAAAATTTGGATTGAATGGGATACAATACAACACTAAAGATAAATCTAATCATCTTGTCTTATTCAATAATTTTTTTTGGGAAAAATAATATATCCCCTATTCGAAAGTTGAGTGATCCTAATCTCTACCACCGGCGGCCATCCTTTTAAATCCTAAACTTCTGCAATGAATAAAATTAAAAGGAGAAAAAGAAATCATTAGCTTTCAAGAAAAGAAAATGCTAAAATATATTAATCTAACTTTTTGTTTAGAAGAGATAGTTAATTGCTTTATTTAAAATGGTATCAGGATAAGTTTTAGGTCATGAGCATAGTTATTCTCTCAAACTCACACCTAACTCTCCCTCATTTATCGTCGAGGATTGTCCTTCATGAGAGGGTGAGGTTTAAAACATATTAAATATCACATTTATTGTCCAAAATTGTCCCTTTCTCATGACTCATGAGAGAGCATTAAAATATATTGAGGCTATGTTTGACAATGGGATGGTTTATAATGAACTCATTCAGATTTGCAACGATTAATTTATGCATAATAACATAAATCATTTCATTTTATAAAAAAACCTAAGATGACTTCATTTCTAATTGCAGTTAACAAATCAGTATAACTTTGAACGAGTTCATTATAAACCATCACCTCATGGCTACAAATGCTGGACAAACTCAAATGAAAACAGTGATTCAACAATGTTGTGTGTGAAGCTAAAAGCAGGTTCTCAGACATTGGCGCATTACAGGGATGTATTCAAACAAGTCGTCATTGAGCAATGAACTGCAGAAAGGGGCTTCACATGAATGAGCCAAGTCCCATCATTCACAATAGACCCCACCCGCAACAAAGATAAGAAGTGGGCCACCTAGTTCAGTGGATTGGAGCATCTTAACTTTTTAATGCTGCACTAACCTAGCGAGGAATAAGAAAGACTATACCCGTTTCGAAAGATACACAGAGTTGAGACAACTAACATGTAGGGAAAGGTTGACCCACCAATTAAACAGCCAAACCTAGCTGGGCTGGTAGGGATATAGAGGGTAGAGAGTCCACTTTCAATCAAGGAATCCTTTTTTATGAAGAAACCTTTTTGTGAGAACATGATTCACCGACAGGAACAGCAACTAAAGAGAAAAAAGATTAGCTTTTCACCTTTCCGTAACTCTGAAGTCGCCTCTGATGTTCCTCCATCGTTTCCAACGATGACCACCGAAAGCAAATCGCTTTCAAAATCTTATTCACGCAGCAGATTCCAAAAAAATAGCAGAAACGAACTCATCAGGCACCCACAAAAAGCAGTGCAACGTAATTTCTGAAAACCAAGCAAAAACGAAAAAATCAACATGAGTTTTAGCTTCATGATAATAACCAGATAACATTTACCGGAAAGGGTGTTTAGGTAATTTCAACAGGAAACTAGGGTGTTTTAGTACGTTAGCAGAATTCTCACCGTGGCAGAAGATACTAACAAGTAACCAGTGGACGGAGTTTCGTAAACTCCGTCACCGTCGCTGTTAGTTTGGTCAAGTCCGAGCTGATACGCCGGCGTCCCATCGGGTTTAAAGAGGCCGTAATTCCTCTCCGATGTCGGGCCCGGCTTCATATTCTCGTTAAAAAGGGCAAAAATGTAAATATTTAGATCGGAGGTTGGCCTTAACGGCGTCCCCTGTTTCTGAGAAACTAGTTTTATCAGATTTCCGTTATACTTCCTCGCGTTCTCCGGCGTAGCTCCGGGTTCATCTTCGTCCCCCTTCGATGGCCAGCCAGTCTCGGAAATATGTACTGGTACTTTCTTGAATCCCAGCGAAGCAAGCGCGGTATAAACGGCGTCGATCTGAGCGAACAACATGTTATCGTAGCGGAGATTTGAGATGGAATCCACAACCCCTGAATTCGGCTGGAAGAGAACGTAATCGAGAGAGACTTGTTTTGGATTCGCTTTATATGCGAAGTAAGGATAGGTGTTGATGAGGAAGGGGGAACCGGTTTTCGCATGGAAATTTAAGATCGGCGAGATGTATTGCGTCAGATCTCGGCGGAAAGCTCCGGCGGAAGGGGGATACGAGGTTTCCAGCACGGCTAATGAGTGCGCAGTAGTGACGCTCACCTGCTTGTCTAACCCTAGGTTAACCAGGGCGGCGTATACGCCCTGCATTGCAGGGAGGAGGTTTCCGGTGAGAGTTGTGTCATTAAATGTTAAAATCTCGTTTCCGACTGTTATACAGGTGATTTTCGTTGCAGGCAAGTATGACTGGACATTGGTTTTCACCCAGGCTAATGCACTCTCAGGATTCCTCATGTTCGCCAAGTTATCATTTCCGATTGTGACATCGAATTCGACACCAGTATTCGCAAATGCATGAAGCACTTTAGGATCTGCATCGTAGAGTTTGACTTTATTAACGCTAATTGATTGTAGAAGCGGAACTACATTTTCCGGTGACGGAAGATTGTTGGCGATTTGACCATAATTGATGCCCACCGAAGCAACCAGCGCCGGAAATACAAATCCTGCACAGATCTCAACCGGAAAATCAGCAATTTCGCGCGGAAAATTGAAGGATAGAGAATTGAAGAAACAAAACAATTACCTGAGACGAGTACAAAGAGTGAACAGCAAAACCATGTGAACTCCATGGATTCCTTGCTTGCTAGAGAAGGAAGGGACACAGTCTCAGTAGAGAACCAAGACCAGGTAACAGAACATCAAAAAAATATCTCCTTTAACATGCAGAATCTTTCTTCAACACCTGCCGTCGTCATTTGTATAATATAAAAAACTTGGCGCCTGCCATTATTATTATTTGATTCAGCAGGCCTAAAAGATGACGGCGGCTGCGAAAACCTGTCTGTTTCAGATTTGGAGTCACAAATAGCGAGTGTTGAGTAGCTAGGCTAGTGGCGGCCAGTAGTGGAAACTGGAAAGAGTCGTAGTTCGACTTCGTCACGCAACCCCGGGCGTGGGCGGCAGAGACAGATACTGGTGCGAGTGAGACTGCGAGTATAGTGTTTATCGGACGTTGATTTGGTGGCGAACGTTGGCTGGTAATCGAACCAAGGGCTAGTTGTGTTTCGTTACTTGAGATGTCTATCCTACATCTTCTGAGCTTCGGGTGGCAAACCAAATGGTAGGCAATGCGATGCGGGGTTGGGAGCATTTCATAACAGAATAAATAGATCGTGGGAGAGAGGAGAGGATTAGTTCTGGATTAGGTGAATTTAAAATAATTTACATGTACCATTTAATTCCCAATCAGTGCATGACAAGTGGCCTTATATAGAGTATATTTGACTCAACACTCATTGTTCGATATGGAGGGTATTATAGTAAATACACAATGAATGAAGTCATCAGCTGCAGCAAATTTTTTGCTGTAGCTTTTAAGTAGCATGACCAAAAAACGAACACAAAAAGACAAAACAACCCATGTTAAAAGATAAAATACCCATTTTTTTTTTATAAGGTGACACCCTTGTCAGATATTGGGTTTTATATCGTGAACAAGAGACTGGAGTGACACTTGTCCATTCAGATTGGAGATGATGTGAACTCGATTAGGTGCCTGCCTTTTTGAATGGAGCTGTTGTTCTTGTCCATTCATATTGGAGATGATGTGAACTCGATTATGTATTTGCCTTTTTTGAATGGAACTGTGTCCTCTGCACCACCCTTTGTTTCTGTGGTGTACCATACCATGACACAGAAAATACAAGGGAATTATATCCCGTATACCACTCGTATTGTGTAACATTTGTAGCACAGCACACAAGCGGATGAGACCCATATACTATTTAAATTAAATGGGCCCATCCCCTTGTCTCTTGTGATACAAGTGTTACACGGTAAAGTAGTACAGGATATGGTTCCGGATATGAATCCCTTTTTTAATGGGCCCATATCTGAAACCCTTCACATGGTGGACTCATATTCTTGCAGAAAAGATTAGGTCGGAAATCAGCTTTTTCTGATGTATTAGAATGACATAATGGAGTGGACACATCAGCATTGAAAAATGATAAGCACCCTCCAAAAAGTGAAAATCACTTTTCAGTACTAATGTCTCAGCTCCCTAATGTCATTCTAATACATATTTCCATACCTTGCCCCCATATCTTGGCCGGGGTGTGTGTTCAGCCTCCTCACATAGCCCGGATGCTCGTCACTGAGCTCGAATTTCGTGCACATTGTTACCATTCAACCTAGTACGTAAGTCCTTTTTGACCTTTTTCTCCCATCGTTTTCTTGTTTTGGTATACAAATAATCGTGTGGGCTTTTTAGAAGACGTACAAGTGAGATTGTTGTGTTTGTGTCTTAAATCTTATCCATATCACGGGCTTTTGTTACCATTAATTGGTAGAGGTCGGGGAGGAGGATTTGTTGGGCTTTTTTGCAAGCTGCCCACCAAAAAGGAATTTTCATAAGTTGGTTTTCTTCTATGATTGGGAGAAGCGGTTCCGGTGACGGGACCATAATTGATGCCCACCGAAGCAAGCAGCGCCGGAAATACAAATCCTGCACAGATCTCGGCCGGAAAATCAGCAACTTCGCCGGAAAACTAAAAGACGGGGAAATAAATTGAAGAAACAAACAATTACATGAGACAAGTACAAAGAGTGAAGAACAGTAAAACCATGTGAACTCCATGGATTCCTTGGTTGCTAGAGAAGAAATCGACACAGCTTCAGTAAAAACCAAAACCAGGTAACAAAACATCAAAAATAAAATCTCCTATAACCGGCATCAGAATCTTCCGTCCTCACCTGCTGTCGTTATAGTTGAAAATAAAAAAACTTGCCGCCTGCCATTACCAGCAGATTCAGCAGGCCTAAAAGATGACGAATCCGTTTCAGATTTGGTTTCACAAATAGTGAGCGTATGAGTAGCTAGTGGCGGCTAGACGGGCTAGTAGTGAAAAGAGTCGTAGTCGACTTCGTCACGCAACGGCTAAAAAGTCCAAAAGAAACCCTCGGGCGTATTCGGCAGCGACAGATACTGGTGCGAGTGAGACTGGGGGTGTATGTTAATCGGACGTTGATGTGGTGGCGAACTTTGGCTGGGAATCGAACCAGGGGTTGGTTGTGTTTCGTTCGTTGAGATGTCTATTCTATTCTACATCTTCTGTTCGTTTCGAGTGGCAAAGCTGGGATGGTAGGCCGGGGTGGGGAGCATAACGATATTATAGGAGATGAGGATCTGGCCAACCGGATTAGGTGCTGCCCATTTTTTAATGGGCCCCACCTCACATGGTTGCCATTCTGCCCTGCCCGTAATCCTTTTTTTTTTTTTTCTCAACCGATTTTCTAGTCTTAGTATTGTCACGTATATTGTCTCAGCAGATTGTCTCCTATCTACAAATAATCTTATGGGCTTTGGGAGACGTACACATATCTAAAAAAATAGTGATTTTTCTTTATTTATTATTATTATTTTTTTGGTGTGTACGTCTTGTAATGATACAGGATTATTTGCGGAGAGAAGACAATCTCTACTGATATTGTTGTGTTTGTGTCTTAATCTTATCCATACCATAGGCTTTTGTTACCACTAATTGGTGTAGAGGTTAGGGAGGGGGATTTGTTGCGTTTTTGGTAAGCTTCCAACCAAGAGGGAATTTTTATGAGTTGGTTTTCTTCTCTTATTGAGAGAAGTAGAAACCTGTCGATGTTCTTTCTATAGTCTCCACAAGACTAAAAGTCTTTATATATCTCCGTGTGAGAGAGATTAGGGTTGATAGTCCTTTAGTCTATATTTTTTTGGGTTATTTTAGGATTCTTTTTTAATTTAAAAAAAAATGTGAGAATAAGGGATTTTCATATGACTTAGAAAAGTGAGGGACAAGTGTGGAATAGGGTCAAGGGCTTCAATTCTAGTGTGAGAGCTTAAGAAAGAAAACTCTGTACATTTTTTACTTTTCTTATATGGTCAAACATAGCTATCCCCATGGACGTAAGCATCTTGGTTGAACCACAGAAAAATCTTTGTCTTGTGTAATTGTTGATTTCTTTTCAATTATGGTATTGTTTATTATATAGAGCATAAGTGGTTTAAACCTTTATCCCATCATATGGAATATCAGAGTGTATTTTGTTTTACCAACAATTGGTATTAAATCTTCAGTTCAAGTTTGAGATGAAGAAACCAATGAATGAAAATATTTTTTTTATTCAAAGGGTTATTTTTTTTTAGATAAAAAAAATGAGATTTCAATGGCAATAAAGGCTTCCATCAGTACAATTCGACACCGGTTAATAGGAGAAATTTGAGAAAACTCTATATGAGATATAGTCTCACTAACAAATTATATCTGAATCAATAATTGTATGACCTGAAGATGGAAAATGTGTGAATCTATTGGAATACTTAAACATATTCAATCACTTCTTTGATCAATTATACAAAGTTGATGTCAAAGTGGAAAAAAAAGACAATTCTCTTTTTCTTCTTACCTTGCTTCCTGATTTTTACGATAATTTTATGACAACTTTACTATTTGTGAAAGTTATAATAGGCCTAAAAGATGTTACGACATTGCTTCTATCTAATGAGATAAAAAACAAATCTGGAAAAATGTTTAAGATTTTAGGTTAATTGGTGGGGGAGAGAAATGCAAAGGCAAGTCATTTGTGAAGGGATTTGGGAACAACAAATCTAGGTCCAAATTCAAAGGAAAGAGCAATGTATAATGTTTTTATTGCAAAAAAATATAGCCACATTAAAAGGGATTGTCCAAAATGTGCTAACAAAAAAGAATATAACAATCCTAGTAGAGCACTAACAAAAGAACATGCGGAATACATTGGAGATGTTTTCACAGTTTCCAAAGGTATAGACACTTTCTTGAATATTTTTGATGCGTTCTAAGAGAAGAAAACATATATTATTTCTTTAGGTGATGGGTTCACTTATGACATCACAGGTGTTGGGATGAAAAAGTTCAAGATGTTTGATGGAGTGGTTTGCACTTTGGGTGGTGTAGCATATGTTCCAAAGATGTGAAAAAATATAATGCCACTATGTCTGGTGGATTACATGGATTACAAGTATTCAGTTACAGGTGGAGCCATGAAAATCACATGTAATTATTGGTCCTAATGAAAGAAGAAAAATGCATAGTTTGTGTCGTTTGGTGGGGAATACGTTGATTAATGGTATTCCTTTAACCTTGGTTAGTTGTTGGGAAACGGGGTGCACATATTAAAAATCGTTTTTACAATGTATCTTTCGCAATTGGGACAAAGATAGGTATTACAGGTTTCTAACTAATAAACGATGATGAGACAGTTCCTACAGTTAAAGAAGACAAATCGATGGAGGTCCCTCTCTAGAGCTGATTAGGAAAATTGATTTGGGCACATCTACACATGTGTATTGGGCATGTTATGATCGAGTCAAATGGTATCAGGACCGAATTAATTCAAGCATATGTGTAGGATGATTCTTCAAAGCCAATGTTTGCTTTGGTGATAGCAAGCATGCATGTTTTGATTCAGATTCGAGGTGGAGATATGTTTTGGGCATATATAACATCGAGTTCACTAAGAAGGGCAAATATAGTATTTCTCTAGGGTGGTTTTGGAATATGAGCCAAGGTGGAGTGTGGTGTACATATCACATGTTTTATGTTTTGACAAGGATACAAGTGGAGTTAACTTCAACAGAAAATTTTAAAGGTAATTGCACACACGCTAATGTGGAAATTGTTAGGTTTTTGGCAAGTTTTTAGTGAAAAGAAAACTTTCATGAGTTGGTTTCCTTCTCTAACTAGGAGAAATGAAAAAGTGTGGGTGCCCTTTCCATGAGCTCTACAAGACAAAATCTCTATATATCTCCATATGTGAAATATGAGAGAAATTGAGGTTGATTATTCTTTAATCTATTCTTCTCTTAGATTTACTCAGGGTTCCTTTCTAGGTTTTAAGAAAAGGTGAGAAGAGGGGTTTTTCACATATTAAAGAGAAACGAGGGAGAAATGTGTAACAAGGTTAAGGGTTTGAATTCTAGGGTGAGAGCTTAACCAAGAGAGCTTTGTACATCTTTTATTTCATATAATGAAAATAGATATCCCCTAGATGGAGGCATCTTGACCAAACCACGAAAAAACCATTGTCTTATGTGATTGTTGATTTCTTTTATGTTGTAATATTGTTTATTGCATTAATTGTGAGTGGTTTAGGCTTGTATCCCATCAAATGGAATATTAAGGTTGTTTTCATTGTGCCAACAGGATTGACTCCCTTGATAGAGTTTGGGGCAACACCTTTACCCCAATGGCTTAATCCGATTGGTTGAATTAGAAAATCTTAGATTGCAAGTTTTGGGTTTTCAAATGAGATTGAGATTAAGGTTTGAGTTGATATATATAATCATGTTTGCTTGTAAGATTTTGGGTAGCATTGTTTGTTATTTGAATATTTATCTATAACTGACTCGTATTTGGTTTGCTCAAAGGAAATATGGACCTATGCATATTGCTCTGATTAAATGTTTGATTTGTTTAAAAAAATCCAATTATAAATGAACTGAAAACCAATTTATATTGATCCACTCTGGCTAAATATCTATATTTGTATAAGTTAATATATATGTATAATTTTTTTTATTTACTACACATTTACATATACCTAATGAATGGTTATGATTGACAGTTATATTATAATATTGTAGGTCATGTTACATAAAATATTATATATAAATACCTTATCCCTAACCTTAACCCATTTCTCGTCACCATTCCCATTTCTACCAAAAAAAAAAGAGAAGTTGAAACTCTTGTTGAAACCTCCACCAGCTAACTCCCTTTCTTCGATTTAATTTCCACTGAACCACTTTCCATCTTTATAGTTCCCGAGTCCTCTTTGTCTTCCTAATATTCATTGTCATCACCACTATCTTCACCTCTATTCTTGAACAATGACAAAGACTTTTCAAACGAAATGAAAAAAATGTTATTCATGAATCAACTAATCATTTTGTTTGTACTAGTGTGGGCTCTTGACCATTACTAGGGAGGTCATGGTTGATTGCCTACTTTTGTTTAGATCATTTGATTTATTTATTTTTATCTACATTTTCTTTAAGGCCTGAGTAATGATTCACTAGTCCAAACTCTCAATCCAAGATATCCTTCAAGCATTCGAGCTCTCAACCATTATTGTTTTGTTATGTGATTACTTTTTCTTTTTCTTTTTAGTTTCACAAATGTTTGTTTTTCTTCTTTCACATGGTCAAATGTTTTTTCCCAATGCATTAGTATTAAGGTTAGGAAAGATCAGTATATGTCTTGGTATGATGTTTCTTAAAAGATTGAATACAGTTTATTCTTTTTTTATCCTTATTGTTCTTTTTCTAGGGAGCTCTAGCCTCTATCCTTTTCTTGTCATTACAAACTGGACAGACACTGGAAACTACCAAGCTAAAGCATACCCTGTGTTTATAGCCCCAAAATATTTGTGTCATTACTCAGAACCAATTTTTTTGGTAGAAAGTATATATTGAAATTGAATATGAATACATATCCTATCTTTAAATATCCAATCCATATACAATCCATTATTTAGTTAAGTAAATGGATTCAGCAGTATATGAAGCCGGATTTAGTGAGACAACTTAGAGAGTGACTAAAGTTGGAATGACATCAGGGCTGACACATCAGCAAAGAAAAAGTGAAATACACTTTTTGGGGGGATGTTTATCACTTTTTGGCACTGATATGTCAGCTCTGATGTCATTCCAACTTTAGCCACTCTCTAAGTTGTCTTACCCAATCTATCTACACAACATATGCATATATCTGATTTGTATTCTGTTTACAGCCCTAGTTTTAGAACCCTTTTTTGTAACTACAATGAAAGTTTCTTGATCATCTTCACCCATGGACAAAGGCCATAATATTGAACCAGGAAAGATTGTGTTTATGTGCTATGTGGTTATTCTTTCTTGTACATTAAAGCGTGTAGCCCAATTCAACCATCTGATTTCTTCAATTATCTTGATGTTGGAGAATTTTGTGAGTTAGACATATCAAATGGCTGCCATCATAGGCTGGAATTAAGTTTGACTCATCAAATCTTTCTAGGTGTGTGAGTTGCATAGGGTTTCGTGTCACGCGTTTATCATTCCACTAGGGGATGAGGCTATTACACTATAGGCCAAGAGAGTCTTCTGTCTCATCAAATTTCTTGGTGAGACTGTCTTGATGAAATGAGCTCTCGACCACATGATTTCTTCCATCCTTTCTTCTGATGTTGGAGAAAACTGTTACATGAGGTATAGTGATGAAATGCCTCCGATAGGCTTAGACTAAAGTTTGACCACGCGGAATTTGGTAGGACTGACTTGTACTCATCAAATCTCCATGGATGGTGAGGTGCGTTGGAAATGTCGACATGTGTTAGTTTTGATAGGGTGGGTGTGAGGCGATCTATTTGGGTCAAGGTCAGGAGTATTAGCTTACTTCAAGAGTTACCAACTTTGACTTGGCTTCACTTTAGGATCTCTGGTCCGACTACCGGATGTGACGCCATTACCAACTAACATTGACACAATGCCTAACAAAGATGTCTCGAGCACGCCTCCTAAAGAAGGTAAGCCAGGTTGTTAAACCAACTACCGAACCATTTTGCAAAAGATGGGGCTGAGATTCTAGAAATGAAGAGAGATTAAATTAGTACCAATACAGCATGAAACATGACGCCTAAGAAAAGGTTATTTAGTAAACACGCATGAGTTCTTATGATTGTGTATTTGTTTAGACACCCTCCTTTGTATGTGTACATATAAAATTTTGTTGCATCAGTGTTATTTTATCTATTCAAATCTAATCTAATAGTTTATTATTTTATGTGGGAGGATTAATCTTTCCGAATTCACTAAAATCTAAATTCTTCAATTACATATAAGCTCTGAATAGGAATGCATAAGCGATAAATTCAAATATATATATATAAAATACTCATTTTGACCTTTTATTGATTTGAATCAAAAGGATGGGAAATAAATATACAATGCTTCATATGATTTATGTTATGTAGAATTCATGTATTTATAAAGCTGAAATTTTAAACACTACCTTGTTGAGGATAATCTTTTTCTTCTTCTTTTTCTCTTTTCCCTTTTCTGAATTTGAAGAATTTGAAAATCTTGATTCTTAGCACAAGCTGATTCTTTGTTCATTGACTTTTGATCATTCAGAGCACAATTATTATGCTCGTTGATTTATAACACAACGACCATAAATATATTAATGTTGTGGAAATATTGTGCTTTTGTATAGCTTGTTGATTTTTATGTATATAGTGCATGTCTAATTTGAATAGTTTTGCGTGTCGTACTCTTATTGGTGCCATATTTCGAACCCCTATATGACACATGTCTCAACAATTGCTTTTATATTATCATATCATGACGTGACTTTAATGCCCATACTATAAAAAATTGATTCAGTACATCGCAATTGTAATATAATGTCATATAGCTTGTGTGAATAGTTCCCGTGCCAATAGAATGGACTTGAATCATTCTAGCCTGACTGGAGGTATATGACATCAATGCCAATCAACGCATGACACGATGCCTAACAAAAGGATGTCCGATTAATGCACATGGGTCAATAGAGGGTGTTATGGTAAAAAAAAAGGTAGATAAGAACCTATGTATTCACTAAAGTACCCTTGATCAAGTATCCCTCCATTCAATCTGTAGCTGATTGGAATCCACATTGGTTGGTACTGACATGATTTCCCTCAATTCAAATAACAAATCCCTGAAATAATTGAATACATTTTTGAATTCGCAGTAAAAAAATATTAGTTTTAGCCATGTTGGACATCACTTTTTAACTTCTCATTGAGGCAGTTTAAGAATTCTTTAATAAAGGGAGCTCTATTTCCTCGGTCAATCAGATATTTTTTTTCACTTTAATCCTAAAAATCAAAAACCATGAAAACATCTCCCAATTTAAACTTATCAGTCTTTACAACGCTTTTTACAACATTATTTTTAAGACTATTGCTAACATGATGAAAGTGATTTTTCTGGAAATTATCTCCCAAAACCAAAGTGCATTTGTTAATGGTAGACAAATCTTTGATGATACCATCATTGACCATGAAATTCATAGATTTCTTAGGGTCAGTAAATCCAAGTTCAATCATTTGATCATCAAAATTGATATGAACAAGGTTTGGGATAGAGTTGAATGGTTTATGGTTATCTCTAGGATGCGGAAAAATGATTTTAATAAGAAGTGGAGAAAATGGGTCACTAAGTGCATGTCCTTGGTTTCCTATAATGTCATTGTCAATGGTTCTCTGAGGCATCAAATCATTCATAGTCGTGGTTTAAGATAAGGAGATCCAATCTCCCATTTTCTCTTTCTTCTTTGTACTAAGGGGCTCTTTGCTTCTCTATTTATAAAGGAAAATGATAGCTTGCTCTTTAATATTAAAATTAAGAAATTCTCCTTATTATTTATCCTCTATTTGTTGATGATTGCTATATCTTTTTTTTTTTCTATAATTATGATTGCTATATCTTTTTAAAAATCAATATGAGAGAGATTGATATTATCATTGATTGTCTTAAAGAGTTTGGTAAAGCCTCAGAGTCAAATCATTAACTATGTAAAAATTGAGATAATTTTTAATGCCAATACTCCTAGACCTTTTAGAAGACTAGTTCAAAATGCTTTCAAGATCAAACAATATAATATGTCAGGTAAGTATTGGGGTTTCCCTTCTTCTATTGGAAAGAATAAGTTGTCTTATTTTCCTATTTTTATGAAAGCACTAGCAATAGAATGTATTGATGGAAATATAACTTTCTCAATCGAGTTGGTAAGGAAATTCCCTTCAACTCTATGGTTGTGGCAATCTCTTAAGTTGTTTTATTTTTTTATCCCTAAGAAGATTTGCAACTTTGTCAATGTTGAGCAAAAAAACATTTGGTGGAAGGGGTTGTAAGCACCTAATTTTGGTGCAACTTCTATTACTAGCGTTTCTCTTCAAATCAACAAGTGGGCAGGGCGATCCCGAACCATATCTCGTAATTCGCCCACTAAGAGCCAAATTCAGCTGAATCCTAACGATCAAATCCTGTCAATTTCATCCCATTTATTTATTGTATTTTTTTTCCTCTCTTTTATCTTATTATTTATTTCTTTATTATTTTACCTTTTTAGTTGATTATTAAGATTATGTATTACATTTTATCTACTTAGTTAATTTTTATTAATTATTAGCTTTATTATTATCATTACGTTTTTTATACTCCATTATTTAATTTATTGTCCTCATTATTATTTATTTATTTTATCAAAAGTATTATAGTTATCATTATTTTTTATTTAATTTTCTTTCAATCTATTCTTTCTTGATAATTTTTTATTAGTTATAATATTTTCACTTATTGTAATTATTCTCTTACATCATCTTTCCTTTTCTTCCATTTTCTCTCTCTTCCCAACTCCATTTCCCCTTTCTCCACCGAAACCGCATGCCTCTTCTTCTCTCTCCCCTTCTTTCTTTCTTGGTAAAAGACAAATCCCACTCACTGGTTCTCACTCTCCACTCCCATTTTCATCTCTCTCTCTCTTTCCCCCTTTCCCGATCCCTTTCTACCATGCCTTTTATTTTTTTCTCCATTTTGGTGAAAAGCCCTCTCTCTCTCTCTCTTCTCTTTTTTTTCTTTTTTCTTTCTTCTTTCTTTTTTTTCCTTTTCCTTTTCCTTTTCTTCTCTTCTGCCCCGCTCTCTCCCTCTATCTCTCTCTCTCTCTTCACAGGCGGAAGCTCCAGCCCGACACCTCTCTCTCTCTCTCTCTCTCTCTTCTACGCTCTCTCTCCTTTCCCCTTTGGCCCGTGGACACCCCTCTCTCTCTCCTCCGTCCTCATCTTCTCTCTCTCCATCTCTATCCTCCCGCCTTCTCTCTCTCCTCTCTTCCGCCTCTGATTCTCTCTCTCTCTCTTTTGTTCTCTCACCCACCCGCCTCTTTGACAACACCCCTCTCTTTCCCATCCCTCATTTTCCCCCTTTTTCCACTTTGATGAAAGTCCAATACCCCATGTCTCTCTCCTCTCGATTCTCTCCACCTTGACACCAACTCTCTCTCAAATCTCTCTCCCCTCATAGGTTACCCCACCTAAGTTTCTCTCTCAACCTCTCCTGTTCGCTACTCCCCTTTCTTCCCTCTTTCGTGTAACCCATACACTTTGGGTTTATGTCCATTTCAAATGGTTCTCTCTCTCATCCCATTCCAACGAAAAGCCAAGCACTGTGCACCTGCTACTGCAATTTTCCTTCCCAACCCTTTGTCTTGTCGCCTTCTCCTTAGTCTCCCCATCTCACTTCCCCATGGACCTTGCAACCATCAAACACAACGAATAGCAACCCAACACCCCCAGTTGGCTGCCTGATCAACACCAACCTTGGAGACCACCCCCTTTCATTGAACCCAACTGGCCATTGAATCCCTCTTCTATAAAGAACAACCAACGAATCCAAGGAGGGGGATGAAGATAGCTTGCCTTTCCCCTAAGATCAAAGCTTTCTCTTTACTTTTCATGTCCAACACTAGACCCAGAAAAGCCCTAATCGACTATGAAAAACGAACCCAAACAATGATGCCCTAATCATCCAAAGCTTCTCTCATATCAGAAAACCTACTTTTCTATAACCCATGACCTCACTCTACCTGCTCTGTTCTACTTGGTTGCTGAAGAACACTTAAGAATAGGGAAAGAAGGCCTCACACGTGGTGTGCTACAAGAGAGGGAAATGTTCTCTCTCACCTCCCTAGATTTCCAAACATCTAAAGGCCATGGATGTACCGTGATGGTGCGGCTATGCTAGTAGGAGATATCCAAAATGCGAAACCACCTCGATCTCGATCATTGTTATAGAGCGAAACTACTATTAGTTTTGCGGGTCCAAGTCTCAAACTCTCATTATGGTGACTATTTAATTTTTCATTCCTATCTTATTATGATATTGGGACATTTCGTATATGATGATTTATTTTAGTTCATGTATATATATGATGGTGATGATGTGAATCTGATAAATATGGATATACGGAGTTGTCAGGTGGACAACAATGATGTTGTGGATGTATGAAAAATATTTGAAGTGTTTTTTTTGATATGTCGACTATCAAGTTATTGAAGAAAGTGACATGGGGAAATCCCTAGGGGGTCCATATTATAGCCATTCTGTTGCCTAAATTTCGGTAGAAATGGCATGTGGATTCTCTGCTTAATCTCAATAAAATGAGAGAAATGCAATGGGTGAGGTGAATAGATGATAAATCAAGATTGACCATAGATTATAATGGGTTTAGAGTAAAGAACCATGAAAGCGGATGAGGTGGGGTGCCTAACACTTTCCCCAACTCATAAACCAACCACTTACCTAGGAATCTCTGGGAGTCGGCCAACTTAGTGTGGAGTCAGACATTTTAAACCTTTTTCAAAACTAATGTCCAATCACATCATTAAAAAGACAGGTGGCGACTTCAATCACGTGGGATTTTTCCTGTGATAGTTAAGTGTCTTTTCAAAAGGGATTTACCCATTGTGGAAAAATTGAGGCCCACAAGGGTGATAAAAATAAATAAAGAAAATCAACTAAGTTTCTTAGTATAAGCTCAAGATTAGCAAGAAAGATGGTGCTATAGGTTTTAGAGACTTGACTTTAATAAAACCCTTCTCACCAAGTAGGCTTTGAGAATCTTTAAAAACTAGGATGCCCTTTGGGTTGGGCTTTCAAAGTTTCTTTGTTTCCCTAAATCTGATTTCCTCTCCTCTAGGTCTTTGAATAATAGTTCCTATGCTTGGAAGAGCATTTAATTAGGAAGGAGTTTATTTTTAAAGGTGTTAGATGGAAATAGGATCAGTGATACTATTAATATCTAGAAAGATCCTTCGATTACTTTTAGTCATTATTTTAGAATTAATATCAATCTTATGAATGGATTTTCTCAAAATGTTTATGATCTTATTGATTCGGTGCTTAGGAAATGGAACCTCAATTCCTTTTCTATTATATTTCCCAAAAAGGTGTGTGAGTCTATTTTCAAGATTCCACTTAGAAATTCTAGTTTTCAGGATGAGTTGATGTAGACATAGAAAAAATCCCACACTTGACCTATTTACCAAAATGTCCCAGTCATGATTGAAGGCCTGTGGTCACAATTAAAAAAGGATCAGTTCCGACAAGTCAACCGCCAGCCCTCGGTCACAACCTAATGAGGTCAATAACAACCCATTCATCAGTCGTGACTGATGAACTAGAAAACTCAAAAGTGTTATATTTTCATATTTGACATTCGGAAATCAAAGACGATGTGGTATTAGACTTTCTATACACCCAAAAGATTAATAGAAGTGCCCAATTCAAGCACAACTCTCCCAATCTATACATGTTTGTGAAAGGAATACTCCAACAAGGATTCTACCAGAAGTAAGTCTCTTTTAAGTTTAAGGAGTCCAATCTCAGCCACAAATCTTGCATCAAGAGACTTACTGAGGGGTTCTTGATAACTCATGAGGGTCTCTGCTCAATTTGAAACCAAATCCAAATAACTTGTATGGGGTTTCGGATAAAAAACAAACCATGTAACTCATGTAGGGCCTTTGATAAAACCAAACCAAGTATTGGGCCACTAGGGTCGTCTTCACCTATTGATGTGACCTAATGATTGGATACTTGAGGTTTTGCTAAGCAACTAGTGCTTCTTTGCCTATTGATGTGACCCGGTTGTAGGGTACCTGATATCATTGGGTAAGTATATTGCCCCTTCGCCTATTGATGTGACCTGGTGGTAGGGTACCTAAAATCACTAGATAAGTATCCCCTACACCTATTGATGTGACCTGACGATAGGGTACCTAAAATCATTGGACAAGTATATAACTCATTCGCTTATTGATGTGACTCGATGACCAAGTACTTGAAATCACTAGTCAAGTATATAGCTACTTCGCCTATTGATGTGACCAGATGGTAGGGTACCTGAAATCTGTAATGTACAACCCACTTAGGGGTATCATATAAAATCCGAATGTCCCAAATTGATCCGTTATATTCATGCTAATGAAAAGCAATGTAACTATACATAAGTATGCCATATACAAAAGATACATATGTTTCTTATCTCACAAATATTATAAACCTGATATGTCAATCAAATGTAAAATATATATATATATATATATATATATATATAT
>JAOXJP010253349.1:0-21745 GCA_025762735.1 Platanus orientalis | reverse complement strand
GAGCTAAGCTTCCCAGCAGACTTATCATTCTTCTATAAAAAACAGTCATAGATCATGCTTGAATCATTTAATGTATTCCCTTCCAAAATAAAAATTGGTCAGCCATCAATTTTTATAAAGAAAACTTAACCTCTGTTCAGCATCTCTACACCATCTATACATGGCAGTGGCAGCAACCTAAATTAGAACAGAAGACATCTAATGAGGAAGCTTAAAGAGAACCTTTACGCTCTTTTCAAGTGGTTTTTAATCTATTCAGCCTTTGGTGACTGTTGGAGAGTCTCACCACATGTGTCCCTCTCAGTCTTCCTTCCTCTCACTCTCACTTTACTCTTCTCTCCTCACATTGATAACCTTACCCACATACATCCCAGAATAAACAACAACTTCCATGACTAATTAACCATCAACCAACCCCCAAGTTTGGAAAACCCAACAAAATTCAAGCAATCCATTAACACCCATAGAACATAAATATCAAAACTACACCCCTAGAATCCGTCTTAAACATGGTTGTTTCTAAGCTACAAAATTCATCAATCTCCCATACATCCCAAGAACAGAAAAATAAATAAATAAACAAATAGAGACCCATTTTTATATAGGTAATCAAACAGGTCAAAATCAAAATCAAAATTCATATTAGCAGGACTGTGTTGCACACCTAAACATTTAGAATCGGAAAAAGTCACATATCACCACCACTACCACCATTAGACATTTTAGAATTGTTATCATCATCAGAATGATTAGCAGAGACTAAAAATGGCAGCAAGGATAACCATCGGCAAAGTGAAGAACAGCTTAGATCTTCCACTGCTGATTGACGATGCAAAAAACTTCACATTGCATAACTTTTCCTTCATCATGTACTCTGAGTTTACCGCAATAAAAGGCATTTCCAGCAACTCAGTTTTGTTGTTAGGCTCTGGCTTGACAAACCTTACATAAATTTCTTGGCAGAGACCCTTAATTTAGTCCCACAATCTCATCCACACTATCCCCTAAAAACCCACTTCAAATTCCAACTTAAGCACCCTCCCGTACAGTTACAACACACAAGGCTCAGTGATTCAAGGTCATCCACTCAATATAGTAAAAACTGATCTAAACACGCATTCATATAAGTTGATGATGGGACCCAACAAACCAACAATGCTACCGGCAACCACTACCTCCTCAGCCGAAATAATACCGACCACAAAAAATCCCATGTATCCAACTCAAAAAAAGATAACCTAATTCAACATTTAACACCATAGCGTGTGAAACAAAACCCTCAAAATTTATTATTGAACACAAATATCGTATGACTGATGCTTAGATAAACAGAAGAAGAAAAAATCCATCCCAACGCCAAAAGAAAATGAGTAAATAAATCAATGAAATCGTTTTTCACCAGCAACTACTTCTGTTAATTATTTGTTCTTCCTTTCTATCTTTATTCTCGGGGATGATGGTTGCTTAAGGAGGACGAGGACGGCGAGAAACCCTGGCTAGAAGACAAGGACGACAATGAGATGACTATCTTTATTATTTGTTGAAATACCAAGATTATCCCTTTTTGAACACGTGATACTACTAAATCTTAACGCCTTCCTCATTAGATGTCTTCTGTTCTAATTTAGGTTGCTGCCACTGCCATGTATGGATGGTGTAAAGATGCTGAACAAATGTTAAGTTTTCTTTATAAAAATTGATGGCTGGCCAATTTTTATTTTGGAAGGGAATACATTGAATGATTCAAGCATGATCTATGACTGTTTTTTATAGAAGAATGATAGGTCTGCTGGGAAGCTTAGCTCTCATGATTTGTAAGAAGTCTGGTTTTCTTTTGGACTTCATTTTTGTTGAACTCATTATATCTGTACAAGATGCTTGTTTTTTATATAAAACAGTTTCCATTTTTTTCAGTTGGCCTAGTATCATATCCATAAAAAAAAGTTAGCCTATTTTATTAGTTTTGAAGTTCACTTTAGGTTCTACTATGTACATAAAGTTGTTTCTCTCTCTCCATTTTGCTTAATGTTATTAGATTTGAATTTATTTGGAGCTGTGTTGTGTAATAAACTGGTTAAGAGGTTTGTTTCCATTGGCTTAGTCTTTCTTGAATTAGCTTTTCTTAACAATGTGGTATTTATCCAGCTACTACTCAAAGTTCTTGTAACATTAGGCAAACATTTAGTCGTGTATTTATTTATTATTTTTTATTATGGAAGAACACAATGTTTATGATTACGAAAGTTCGATATTTACATGATGTAGGAATATACATATTTTTATTGTCTCTGCATAGATGGCCATTGGAGGGAATGATTCATCTAAGCAGGGCCAGAGAACCACTAGTGCTGCAAGGAAAAAGGGGGAGAGGTGTTATTGAAATCGAAGCTCATTGGTCAAATGAATACAAGATTAGCCCCCTTGACATTTGCATATAGCAGCTTCGTCAAGGAAGAGGGCCTAATACAAACTTTTATAAATATGGCTGCCAAGAAATTGTAGAAACATTATATAAGGAATTAGATGTTGTTGAGGATGCCAACATTGGCATAAAAAACATCAATTGAGAAAGAGGAAAAATAAGAGGAAGAATCATTACACGTTGAAAGATTATGTGTTCACACTTCACCACTTAGCCATATATGGCAATCTGATTTTTTTTAAAGATATTAATACATGATAAACATCATAGAAGAATTCGTAGGATCATCTGAATGTCTACTATTTCCTTAGGTTAGTGGGTGCACTTAAGGAGAGAGAATTGCTAAAAAAATACAAAGAATGTTACTGTTAAGGAGCATGTGACCATATAGATAGTTATTATGGCTCATAATGTAAGAAATTGTCATTCAAGAAAGGTTTCAACGTTCATGGGAAATAGTGATCTGACATTTCTATAATGTTTTATGAGCTTTAGCTCTTTACTAAAGAGTTCATTCAACTACCCTCAAGTTCATGTCCAAATTTGTGAAGCAGAAGATATTATCTTTACTTTAAGGATTGTATTGGGGCGATTGATGGAATCCATGCTATTGCCTAAATGCTGGTTGCCAAGCAGGTAACTTATAGCTCGGGTTGGAAAAGCTATGTCATGCAGACTGTGTTGGCAATATGCTTATTTGACATATGCTTTACTTTCATATGGGATGGCTTGGAAGGCATGATAGTAGGATGTTATGAGAAACATTACACAACCCATAACTATAATTTTTTCTTCCTCTGGAAGGTAACTGTTTTTAATGCTTCTTTAGTTACTGTTTTTGCATATGTAAATGTATGATATTACTTTTATTTATTAAAAAATATTATTTTGATGTGGAAATCTCATGTGTCCTAATATCTTGCTCCAGTCAAGAATGTGTACTATCATCAATAGGATTTCCGCCGAAGAAAACCACGTCCGGAAACAATGATGTTTAATTTTTTTGATTTGTCTTTAAAGGCTGTAATTGAGAGATCATTGTGATGATAATGTTGGTTGTGGATTTTCGCCGAAGAAAACCATGTAGGGAAACAATGATGTTTAATTTTTTTGATTTGTCTTTGAAGACTGTAATTGAGAGATCATTGTGATGATAATGTTGGTTGTGGTTGCCTGTGTAACTATACACAACTTCATTAGGAAGCAGTAAGAGTAAGACTAGTTGTTTGCGTAGTGCAATCAAGGGGATATGATAATTGATGATAGTGATAGGGGGGATAATGGTGATATTGAGCTTGGTGTCCATTCAACAATAGCATGATTAAGGAAAATTTTGACAAATTATTGCCAATGCACTAGGGCAAGATGCAACAACTTGATTTAGGATGCCTGTAATTTCTTGACAAAGTGTGGATTTAAATATTCATGTGGGTTGACATTTTTCTAATTTTGATAACTTGTTTGTATAATAGGAGGGCCATGATTTAGGATGCCCATACAACTTGTTTATTTGATTTCATGTATTTCATTAAAGGTTATATGTTAGGTATGCAATAACGAATTCGCAATCTTGTGATCACATGCCAAATGTAAAGTTTCTATTTCAATCTCTAGGTCGTGTTCTCATAATATTGTAGCCATACATAATTCATGAATGCATGGAAGAAGTGCTCACATTGCTCGTGTGAGCAGTGTTTTGAATGTTGAGGCCAACTCCTTTGAGATTTGGTATGAGGATCTCGAAGGACCTGGTGTTTTTACCGTGACGGAGTGAGCTCAGGGGAGGCAACACCAAATCTCGTTTGATGCTGCTTTGTGCAAGAAGGTGATTTTATTTTGAGTAATGCTAAGGAGGTGAGGAACAAAGTGCGGCTTTAGGAATCTTTGCGAACTAAGAAGTTGACAGTGTTCCTGTCCAGAGGATCCACCGCCTGGGGTAGATTTGTTAAAGTTATAGAATGGAAATAGGAGCGGAAGAATATGTTCGTAATGATTCTGGGTGATGTTGACAATTTGGGATGGACGAACTTAGCTTTTGTTTTTCGTCAAATGATGGATTATAATAAAAAAGTGTTTAAAAGCCTCCTTCTAATTTTAAGGATGCCCCTCCGAATGCTTTGTTTTGCACTTCTTCTATGAAGGAGGGGGCTGCGATGGGTGTTTTGGGTAGATGGGATCTGGCACTCATGTGTGATGTGTGGGGAACCACAACGAACTGGAAATTGGTGACTGATAAGTTGGTGCATGTGGTGAACAAGGAGGGTTTAGTTGTTTCTGCAATGGCTTCAGTGGGCTGGCCGTTGAATTAAGCAATCTGGTTCCCTGGTTCTATGGCCGAAGAGAAAATCCTAGGGCTTGAACTAATTGATTTTGGAAGGGGGGGTCCTTACATTTAGAAAATGGTTGGAGAAGTTCGTTTCCTTACCCCTTAATGCCTTGTCGGGCAAGAGATGGGTTAAGGTTTGGGGTTTCCTTCCTAATCTCTGGTCTATAGCGAACATCAAGTTGATTGGAGATCTTTGTGGTGGTTTCAAGGAGGTTGATGCTGGAACGGGCATCTTAGCATATTTGAGAATTAAAATCGGAGGGATTGACCTTCATCAAATTCCTAGGGTTGTGTCTGTGAAGGTGCAAGGCTTGGAGCTAGCGTTGGGACCCTCTATTGGCATTCAGGTTGATGAAGATTCATGTATTCCCATTAAGGCCCTTGGCCGATGGTCTCATCATAATTCGAATCATACGGCTGAAGCGATTGTTGGGGTGCATTCTATGGAAGTGGAGAATCAGTATATCAATCCTAATGGTGTTGGAGGGTGGGTGTTTTGAAATTTGAGTTTTAAAGAGGGAGGGAGTTTGGGTGGGCTTTAGGTGGATGGGTTTGGGCCTGATGTGGTGGTTTCTGAGGGCATTGGGCTAAAGAGCAACATGAGATGGATTCCAGAAAAAGCTTAAGATGGGTCTTTGGGCTGAATCAAGTTGGGCTACGAGGGTGAACTACCAATAATTAACCAGGCTGGGCTGGCCTACTCGAATTCTTTAAATGAGATGGGGGGTTCTTCTGCTAAAGGAGAGTCATCCCGAAAGTCTTCTCCTGTAGGTGTAGAGGCAAAGAACATTGAAGAAATGGGGTTCTTGAAGGAGGGCTTGCGAGAAGAAATTGATTTGATGTTCGATCAATCATGGCTGGTCATTATTAGACAACGGGTGATGGATGGTGAGCCAGAGTCTAAGATGGTGGAATCTGGGGTGTAGACCTTGCGTGAGGAGGAAGGTGATGATAAACGTAATGATTGCTGTTTTTGCATACAAATGATGATCCCTATGACCAAGATAGTGAGAGCGATGAAGGGGAAGCTAGAGTTGACCAAACTCCTTTTAAACTTGGTGTTGGATTAGGGAAATTCACGAACGACAACTCTGGACCTGATGAGGAGGTGGCGGGATGGATGGGTGAAGATGAGTGGACTCCTACTGCTGACGGAATTACAATTACTACGTTGCAAGGAGATCACTCTGCAAGACTTAGTGATGCTCGGCATGGCGTGGCATTTTCCCTAGAGCTTTCTGACAACAAGTTCATTTCTCATGATGGGGATGATAATGATGAAGCTCGCCAAGATGATTTCATTGATTCATTCCAGCAGGGGTTTGTTCAACTAGTTGAGTATTCGTGGTTTGATGAAACTCTTAAACTTGGTAATGGTACTTCTTCTGGCAGTAATTTGGTGGAGATGGTTAGAAATTCAGTAAGTGAGATGATTTCCAGCCCGTCTTAGTATTCTCCAGGTACGTTTGACCATTCCCAGACTAATTTTTAGTTCCCATTGTTACCCTTATGTTTGTGTCTACTTGTGTTGCAGGTTCTGTCCTTGTGCATCACCATGAGGGGATTAGAGTGATGGAATGCCATTTACAAACCAAGGATGAGAGCAGAATTATTGGTCAGGGTGATGATGATACGGGAGAGGTGAATGAGAGAGGGAATGAAATGGATCGCTTTATTGGTGATATGGGTCTCATGGTTAGTGATGGAGATGGAAATGTGGTGAAACTATCTAAATATCTGAAACTGACTAGAGAAAATGATCAAGGAAAGAGAGTGGATAGTGAGTTGAGGAAGTTGGAATGGAATATGAAAGATGGTGAAGGTGGGGGTGATTTTGAGATGCCTAAGAGACCCGGGAGAGGGACCACGTCTAAGGTTAATCTATGAAGATGCTATCATAGAATGTTTGTGGTCTTGGTGGATACAAGAAGAGGAGAAGAGTTAGGGGATTGATTATTCAACATAATCCTGATGTAGTAGTGATTCCAGAAAAAAAAAAAAAAAAAAGAGGTGTTCAGAGAGTTGGTTAGGTGGATTATGGGGAATGATTTGTCTGAGTGGTGTGCTTTGCCTGTGTGTGGGACAACTGGTGGTATTATATTTGCTTGGATTCTGGGGAATGTCAATAGGATTGAAGAATTTGTTGGATCATTCTTAGTTTCGGTAATCTTCAAAGATTTGTGTTTAAGTTGTGAGTGGATGTTTATTGGGGTATATGGTCCTACGACGACTGCTAATAGACATGAGTTTTGGGATGAGCTACAATATGTGAGAGACAGATGGAAAGGCCCGTGGGTGGTTGGTGGTGACTTTAATGTCATTAAGTTTGTGTATGAGAAAAATTATGGGGGCCGTATTACTAGAAGTATGCGAGATTTTGATGGTTTTGTTAGAAGTGCCAGGTTGTGCGACTCCCCGTTGAGCAATGCCGATTATACTTAGTCAAATGGACAGACTAGGCTGGTGCTAAGTAGATTGGATAGATTTCTTGATTCAGGACATTTGGAGGACTCTTATCCTTTCTTCTTTCAAGAAGTGCTGCCTAAGGTTACTTCTTATCATTGGCATGTTATGTTGCATACCAATGTTCAAAGCTTTGGTCCTAAGCCTTTCAGATTTGAGAATATGTGGACCACTCACCATTCTTTTAGGGAGTTGGTTCACTGTTGGGAGAATATGTGTGATGTTGGGGGATGGGGAGGGTTCAGATTTATGAAGAAGTTGGGGTTCCTTAAAGGGAAGCTTTGAGAGTGGATTAGATCCTCTTTTGGTAATATGAGGGCCAACAAGGGCAGACTCCTTGTTGAGCTTCAATGGGTGGATTCTCTAATGGAGGTGGAGGACAGAAGACCGGAGTTGAATTGCAGAAGAAAATAGGTGATGATTGATTTTAATAGAGCCTTGAATGTTAAGGAGATGTTTTGGCACCAAAAGTCTAAGTGTGAATGGTTGAAAGAAGGGGATGAAAATTCTAAGTTTTTTTATAAGGTGGCTAACGGTAAAAAAAAAACTATTTCTAGCCTTATGATTGGAGTGGAGGAGGTGACCAACTTTGATGTTAATGTTGTTAATGCTAATGAAGCCGTGGCTTTTTATGAGAACCTCTACAAGAAAAAGCGGAATGAGAGACCTATCATTGCAAATCTGTTTGGCTCTTGCATTGCGACTGAGTTAATGCTGGAGTTGGAAGTTCCTTTTACGGAAGGTGAAGTCAAAGAAGTGGTGTTTGGGATGGATGGGGCTAGATCGCCAAGGCTGGATGGCTTCTCTATGCTTTTGTTTCAAACTTGTTGGGACACAATTAAAGATGATCTTATGATGGTTTTTTCGGAGTTTTGTGAGAGGAGGGTGATGAATAAACCTATGAAATCAACTTTTATTGTCCTTATTCCTAAAAAAGATGGAGCTAGGGAGTTAGGGGACTATCGGCCTATCAGCATGATTACTAGTCTTTATAAGATCATCTTGAAAGTGCTCTCGAACCGCCTGAGAGATGTGTTGGAGAAGGTGGTTTCTTTAATGCAAAGTGCTTTTATTCAGGGAAGACAAATCTTGGATAATATTTTTATTGCTTGTGTGGTTTTGAAAAGATGGAAGAAGGATAAAGGGGTGGTTTGTAAGCTTGATATGGGGAAGGCGTATGACAAGGTTGATTGGGATTTTGTTGTTCTGGGTTCTAAGGGCCAAAAGCTTAGGAGATAAATGGATTTCATGGATGAAAGGTTGTGTTGTAGACACTTTTTTCTCTATTCTAATTAATGGAACCTCTAAAGGTTTCTTTAAGGTTTCTAGGGGGTTTAGACAAGGAGACCCTTTATCTCCCCTTCTTTTTACTCTGGTTGTGGATAGCCTTAGTTCTATTCTTCGAAGGGCGGAGCAAAGGCGGATGGTGGAAGGTTTTGTGATTGGGGATCATAGAATAATGTTTTCCCATCTTTAGTTTGTAGATGATACCATTTTATTCCTGAAGGAGGACGGGGTTAATATTAGGAATGCGGAGAGGTGTCTTAAAGTTTTTGAGGTGATTTCGGGCCTTAAAGTAAATATGAGTAAATCTTGTTTAGTTGGAAGCTACGTTGAAGATGAGGTGGTTTGTCATTTTGTGGAGGAGATGGGTTGTAGGGTGGGATCTTGGCTGTCAAAGTATTCGGGTATGCCTTTAGGTGGAAACTCTAGAGTTGTCTCTTTTTGGGACCCGGTGGTGGGAAATGTGTCAAATAAGTTATCTTGTTGGAAGCACTCCTACATCTCCTTGGGTGGTAGAATTACCTTGATTAAGGTGGCGCTTTCTAATATCCCGATCTACTACATGTCTATGTCCAAAATGTCTCACAAGGTAGCAAGCTCCATTGAAAAATTTCAGAGAAATTTTCTGTGGGAGGGGGGAGGTCAAAAGAAGAATCACCTTGTTAATTGGAAATCTGTTGTGAAGTCTAAAGTGCAGGGTGGTCTGGGGGTTTGGAGACGTAAGGAGAGAAATGTGGCCTTGATGGGCAAGTGGCTTTGGAGGTTTTCTTCTGAAAGGTGGAGTTTATGGCATTTTATCATTCTATGCAGGCATGAGATTGATGCTAACGGATGGGACTGTAATCAACTTATCTGTCCTTATTGGTCCTTAGGTTGGAGGAACATCATTCTGGTAGGTCCTTCATTTTTTCCCGATTCTCAATTCCTTATGGGGGGTGTTTCTAATGTTTGGTTTTGGAAAGACAATTGGTGGGGTGTGGTAACCCTTCAGTTTGCCTATCCTTGAGTTGAGTTTTTCTCATTGCCTCTTTGAAAAATGCTAAGGTAGTGGATATTCTTTCACATAATGAGTTTGGTTTGTCTTGGAATCTTGCCTTTACTTGTGATCCTTATGATTGGGAGGTTCCTTGGTTGGTAAGTTAGCCAATGATCTCCGGTTAGCTTATATCACTCCAGAGAAGGATATGCGTGTTTGGTCTCATTCCTCAAAAGGTGTCTTTTCATCTAAATCTTTCTAGGGACCTTTCGAGCTCATCTTCCTTTCCTGTCAATAAGGTTTGGGGGTTTGCGTTGCTGCTTAGAGTTAAGGCTTTCTCTTGGGTTGTTACTTCAGGGAAACAAAACACTATGGATCATTTGTTCTTACATTGTGACTTCTCTACCAAAGTGTGGAGATTTTTTCAGCACTCTCTATCTTTGCATTTTGTTATGTCGAAAAAAGTTGATGACCTTTTTCATAAATGGGGAGGAGGGGGTATTGTATAAGTGGAGGGGGAAGTTGTTTATTCAGGTGCTGCTTTAGGGCATTTTGTGGGGAATATGGAATGAGCAAAACAAAAGAATTTTTGAGGATAAAAGGAGGAGTTGTCGTATGTTCATAGATTCCATCATTGTTGAGGTTTCATCGTGGGTTTTGGTGAAGGATAATTTCGAAAGTTGTAGTCTTAATGATATGATGCGGTATTGGATTGCTTTCATCTCGGATGGTTTGGATAGACCCTCGCCTCTTGTTGAGGAGTGGACTCCTCCGGTGGGAAAAGTCAAGATCAACTTTGATGGATCTTTGTTCGGGAATCCAGGTCCAGCTGGCTATGGGTGTCTGATGCATGATCATGGTGATGCCATCATTTTGGTTAGAGGAGGCCCTTTGGGCCATTGTGATGCGATCGAGGCTGCGCTCATGGGGCTGCTTATGAGCCTTATTACGCTAAAGGACAAAGGATGTTATGGTTGTATTGTTGAAGGTGACTCAATAACAGTGATTAGCTGGGGTAGAGGGGAGAGTGAGGGTTTTTGGAGGTTGAGGCACTTTATTTATGAGATTAAACATCTTGCTATCCTGCTAAAGGCATCTATTTAGCATGTTCCTAGATCGATGAATTCGTTGGATGACCGGGTGGCTAAGTGGAGTGTCATGCAGAGGGAGGACTTTTATGGGGAGGCTTTTCCGGATTGCTAATGTAGTTTCTTTTGTTTTTCTTTTGGCGCCTTCGGGCTGCAGCTTTTACGCTGTGTTGTATACTATTTTTTTTTTATAATAAAGTCGTTTATCATAAAAAAAAAAAAAAAATTGTAGCCAAACAACTACCAGAATTTGATTTCATGATCAGTTAGATTACAACCTGTAGTTTTCATCCTGAGATCACAATCGCAAGATATAAGATTGCATGCCAAAGAGAGCCTAAGATTATCCACTGTTAGAGGAGAGTACCTGCACCAGTTGACACCCATTTCATTGGCAACAAACTGTGAACCATTCTTCAGTTTTCTGAGCTTTGATTTAGAAATGCAATCCGACGAGTTCTTCTTCTTCATGGACTCTTCACTTGGCTAAACGTATTTGTTGGGATGTTGTGGAGTAGGACAGCCTAGGGAGTTGTTGATTCTTGTTGGTAATGGGCCCACTATAGGACTGTAGTGCTGGACAGAACTTTGGATGCTTAGAAACATAGGTTAGTTGTACTCAAAGAGCCTCGAATTTTATAAAGAGTTAGGTTAGGGAGTCAAGAATCATTCTATAAAGTTTCAGATTGATCAGACAATGTAGAGTAGGTAAAGAATATAAAAGAACTGTGGGCCCAAATACAATCTGGTATAGGGTAATTAGAAGTGAAAGATCTGCAATGAGAGGAACTTCTCGGAACTTTGATCCTTTGGCTTGCTCCGACTAATGGCGATGTTATTTGACATTTTGTTCAATTGGGGGCTAAGACCTTCGAAATCAAGTTTGATGGACACACATTTTCTATTATAGAATGGGGTAGGGGAAGACTATGACTGATTTCTTTCTCTACCATCATTGCTGAGAAATTATTCTCATTTCTCTCATGTTTATGCTGAAATCTTAGAGGGGATCGCTAAAGTGACACTACGAAATGGTTTGGAAACTTTTTTCATAAGCCATGGGTCCAACGACTAGGGGCATTTTTTTTGACTTTTAGAGTGGTGTTCCAAATAAAGGAACTGGTTTATCATTCTACCGAAGGGTGATGAAATTCAAAACTTCACTAATTTGATAAACCAAATGGGATCGTTCAAGGGGAAACCACCTTCCGACTTCCATTGCTCGATCCCCAACCCCTCAAAACCATTTTGGACTAACAAAGTCTCAAAATGGGATCGATCAATGGTTTGTGATCTATGGGGCATGAAAGTTTCTTTTGACTATGTTAATATGGTGATTTCCAGGAGATTTTGACCAAGATATGCCCATTGTTTTGCATATACCCCATTCAAAAACTCTTCCAATCATGCTCTGATATTTGCAGACTCCACACAGGAGGCAAAGATGATACTTGAGATGAACTCTTTCTCGGTCGGAAATGGTACATTTGTTTTTAGGAGGTGGAATGATTCTCATTGTAAGATTCACCTTCACCACATATGACATATCAGGTTCTCATTGGATCCATGTTAAAGGGCTTCCTTTTGTTGTATGGAACTGTACCACCTTTCGAGAGGTTGGTTGTTTTTGTGTAGGATAGATCGGGATCCACTGTGCTCCACTAGTATTTCAGCTAATGCCACGGTTAGTTCAATTCCTTCCTCGCTAGTACATTCCAAATTCCTACGATCTCCTGGTTTGGACTAGTTCGTAGCGGATCAAGGTGAGGTGAAAATACCTATGCTACCTCTCGGCTAGCCTAAGGTGGAAACTTGTGTGGATGTCTCTCCATTGTTGGATGACTAGGAGTCAGGGCTTCTATTCATGCTTGGTATGACCCACACAAGCTAATTTTCACACGATCTTTGTTTTCTTTGATAAATAGTGAATGCCACTTTTGTGTGTGAACCTCTGGACTAGATTAGAGTCATCAAATAGCTACTTCCTCTTTTGGAAGGAAGACTCTTGGTTGGGGGAAGAAGATTGGAAGATTGTTCTATTTTGATCTACATTCCACTCCTCAAAACATGTGTCTCTTCTCATGACTGCATCAAAGACTAAAATAAATGCAAGTCACAATGTAGTTTGTGCCATAGAAGACTTAGGCAACTTTAGGTGGAGCATATTCAGTCGAGTTTTCCCCTTGTGCTTGAGCCTAGTGTTGCCATTCATCTGCAACGACGATTGTTCATGCAACCGATAGATGATCCTATTTAAAAGCCTTTATTCTCCTGTTTCAAATGCTTGACTTGTTCCCAAATCAACTATTGAATTAGCTTCCCTTGCTTGAAGTCGATAACTAGAAGCCTTGCACCTCTATTGGGTAATGCTCGAGTCACAACATCAAGGTTTGACCCAAATTGAGCAAGGGCGGCGGCTTTGCGATATTGTGCTAATTCTTGATTTGAACTACCATGGACTTATTTCATAGCTTTCAATTGAGACGTAAATAGTAGGTCTAATTCCATAATAAAAGAACTCTGTTTCCGAATTTCGAGAGTAGAAAATCCCTAGCACTGGACAAGTCTTGAGTAAAATCTTTTGTTTCGAAGGTAATCTGCCAATCTCTAGATTGAAAAAGATTTAATCCTTTTGTTGGACTGCTTCTTAGGTGTTGCTTAGACCTGCTTCTATGTCATGTAGCTTCTAAGGCATTAGCTTCTCATAGGTATTTGCTTCAAAGGGGCTTGTTGGCCCCCCTTCTTAGCTCTTGATTGTGCTTTAAGCTTTGTTGGAGATTTTATGGCTCGTAGCTTGCAACATCTTATCAGAAGGGCCTGTAGCTCGATACAATTTAAGGCCAGTTGCTCACTTGCGTATGAAGATAGATTCAACCATTCTCATCCCTCATCAGGGTCTAGCTTGACCAAGATTTGGATGTGGATGAGAGAGAGTAGCATAGGTCCTTAATGGCTATTCAAAAAGCAATAGGATTCCAAATCTTATGTTAAGAAGGTGGTTTCATGGACCGGTCACCTTTGGTACTTTTGTAGTCAATTTAGTTTAGTAGCGCCTAAATAAGATAAGAAAAATGGGGCTATAAGTAGGCCGTTTGCTATTGCTAAAACGGCTGCTTGCCTTTATTTGGCTTGGCTTCGTTGTCGCTCCTATGTAGTGGTTGGCCTTCCAAGTAGTATTCCTACTATACTAGAATGCCTACAGACTAGAAGCCTCGCCAGAAGCAAGCAAGACGAGGAAGCGAAGCTTTGTAGACAAGGCTCGTTCCGTACTTGACTTCCGAGCTCGTGTAGTACTCTCCTAAAGGGGCTTATGCACTTCACTTGCAGTCTACTAAATGAGTGTTAGAGCGAGCAAAGCCTTCAATTTAGTGGCTTCCCCCCTTTTCCCTCACTCTACTCTTTCATTTTCACTCAAGCTTCCCCAGTTTGAGGGATTAATTGATTAGACACCTGAGAACCATAACCTTTCCTAGGAATAGCTTCTACGACGATTGATAGGGGTCAGGTTTGACATCTATGCCCCTTGACCTCCAGACAATATTGGAGCCTTTCAGCTCGTATTGCTCACACTCCTAGAGCTTCATGGCACCTCCTCCACCATAGTGTGAATTAGTAGCAGCTCTAAAAAGCTATGCTTACTTAAAATTGAAAAATTCGCTTTCAACAACGTCAACAACACCGCAAAAAAAGTACACTATGGTTTCCCACTGATTTGATCCATAGGTAAAATCCAATCCGTTCTCTTCACGCCAGGCTTGGAAGCTATAAGTCAGGCTCCATTTGCCTCTTGGAAACTAGAAAGCAAGCAACAAGCTAAAAAACTATTTGTAAGGGGGAGCTGGCCAGCAAGATTACCAAAAGGAGCATTCCACCTCAAATTTGGATGGCGGCACCTTAGGAACAACCAGAGATTCGATGAGAGCACTGCTCAATACCTGCACACCCTACATAACAAAGGGGGGGAGGGGTCGGTGAAAGAGAACAAGACCTATTGGTATGGGGAATGCACACCGGAATAAGAGTTAGGAGCCGATATTTTCCGTAACAGGGACAAGTAGGATAATTTTTGCATAAGTAGTCATTTGTTAATAGCTTCTATGATGAGTGCCTCGATCTGACTAATGAAGCGTTTTTTCCTAGCCTCATTGTGGTGCAAAATCCATAGTAGGAGAGGTCTAGAAATCAACCCCGCTAAGATTCGTGTAATCTTAGAATGCCACCGCCTAAGACCGAGAAAGAAGTGAGAAGTTTTTTGGGACACCTTCAATTCATTAGTCGATTTATTTTCCAACACAAACAGGTGCTTACCAATCTTAAAGCTGCTAAGAAAAGGAAAGGAGCATAGTGCATGTGGAATGAGGTATATTAGTGATGATCATTAGGCCATTCTCTCTCAAGAACCTTCTACAAATAAAGGTTTCCTTTAATATTTAATTTCCTTGGAATTGGAGTTTCTAGATCTGTAGAAGGGATAGTTGTAACTCAGCTTAAGTATGTTGTGCAGATCTTCTAAACAAATCTGTTATAAACCAGCAAAAAGTCCTATGGAACCAAATCATCTACTAAGAGCTGATGAAGGAGAAACAACTAAAGATGTGAAGAAGTTCAGAAAGTGGATTGGCAGTCTTATCCATCTTACTATCTTATGTCCAACCATTGCCGTCTATAGATATAGATGGAGTCCTTAGCAGATTCATGGACAAACCTGTGGAGTCAGAAGGCCCCTACGCTTCTAACCTGCTTTCTGTTGTACCACCAAAAGAGACAGTTGCCTGCATTTATGATGACATTTTTCACAAGGATTACAGGCAATACATCACACCATGGGATGGAGTAACCAAAATTAAGATTGCCTTACGAAAGTTTCCCTTACAGCGAGAACATGTTCCTACCCCCATCAAAGACTATCCAACCTCTATCGAACCCTCATCCACCATCAGCATCACGTACCATTCAAAATCAAGTCACCATCCATTAACAAACTACCACTTTGCCCCAGTCAGAAGTCATAAATCAGTTTCCCTCAATTGTACAGCCGCAATCTGAAGGGAATTTAAATTCAAAAGTAAAGATTCCACATCTTGGAGGGCTCCACCTAAATGTTACTAGCGTCAGACCCAAATTAATGAAATCTTAAGGACATACCAAATGTGCACAAGACCGCCTTTGGTGACAAAATCCTGTCAAGACTCAAAAGAAGTCCAAGCTACTAAGTGGTTAGAAATAAGAAAGAGCATGATTTGCTTGGACTGTTGAAGACCTCAACTCAGATCACAATCTTGGAATTGATCCAAAGGTCAACACCTTATCGAGAGTTCTTGAAAAGATTCTTTTGAGAAGCAAAAGTGGCAGATGATATCACGTTGGAGGTGGTAGACATGAAATTTTTATCTCTAGTTGCCCTTATCGTTGTGGGGCATCCATCACATTTGGTTGCAAAGATTTCTCAAGGTTTTATCCTAATGGGTGTTCACATCCTTTAAATGTAACAGTCAACATCAAGGACTTCATTGTGCCATAAGCCCTAATTGACATAGGGGCTTCTCTCAAACTGAGGCATCAAGGAGGCTCTCGTCTGTAGACTCCACTAGCTCATCAAACTGATCATCGCTAATCTGATCATCATTAGTCACATCAATCATCTCATTATTAGCTTGATCAGAATCTTGCACAACAAGAGCAACACTTTAATCTTTAGACTGGTCTTCTACAATAGTATCTTCATCTCTGGCCTTGTCTTCAATTTCATGAACTTCAACCTCAGGCTTTTCTGTCACACTTTGCATCCCTTTTGCATGTCAACTTCAGGCTTAAAATCAACCACCTTCGCACTCTTATGTTAAATATGAAGTTGGATCTTATCAAGTATGACTTGTATCTTATTATTACTTTCCAATAGTGCATCACATGTAGAAGAAAAAATTGGTTCTTTCTGATCTGACAAGTTTGGAATAAATGGTCCCACATCAAAAGGTCTAACTTGGAGCTGATAACATGATCCTCTATTACAAATCTAAAGAATATTAGATGTCTTATTAAAATTAGCTTTCCTCACCTTCAACCATGTCCTTCCTAAAATCATTGGATGATCCTCTAAAAGTCTTTTGTCCAAATAACATTTAGTACCAGCAATTAATTCTCTGAGCTTAAACTGAACAATAAAATGGTCATCTGTATAAAAACAGGATGATCTTGCTTCTTGATGTAAGGATAATCTGGTAGCAAAACCAGAGGTGTAGTTGTTCTCATACTGATCACTAAATATGACCCTAATAAGCTTTCCATGAGGGAAATCAAAAGGGTGCTCAATTGTAAATCTTGTTGTCTTTACATCATTCAAGTAAAAGAGTAGCAACCACTGGCAAAACAAGTACACAACAAGCAAAAGAATATCTCATGCCACCACTTCTCTCAGAAAATCTTGATCCGAGGCTCTGTGAATGATTGGCGGCAAGGAGCAGCTTCACTCACATAATATCTATCCAATAACATTCAGCACCCTCTTAGGTATTTTACCAAACACCTAGTAGGCACTTGAATAGTCAGCCTCTAAACCAATGTGACCCCTTCAATAACCAGCAAGCAGCACATGTAATAACCAAATCAGTCATCACACTAACAGTAGATCAGCCCACATAGACGTACAAATCAGTAATCATTCAGGTCTGAAATAAAGAGAAGAATAGATGTCCACTGATGCCGCAGGCTTCTCAAGGAGGAAATATCAATCTTGATCAGTCAATTGGCTAAAGAACCCACAATAGTTACTGCTGCCAATAATAGAACCAGAGAATTTCAAACTTCAGTTCAGAAGCTCCTGTAAAAACTCCAGATTTAGATGCCATGAAATATACTTTTGGTATCTTCAGGTTGACAAGTACCCCAAAACAGAGACACATTCTGTACTATGCTGTTGCAGGGCCTCTCAATAGTATTTGTTAATTGTATTCCAACACATACAGCAGGAGGCCAGTGATCATATCTGATACTTTATTAAGCAGCAAGCAATCTTATCAGCTCTAATCAGGTATGTAATTGTGTCATCAATCCTATAACAGTATTTTAAAACTCAAAACAAGGTGGGTAATGAGAATAGATATAGAACTTCTTAGGAATCAATTCAAAGTTGCACTAATTGTCACGGACAGGTTATGGCTGGGACAATAATGTAAGTGAAAGTACAAAGAATATCTTATGTAGTCAAAGAATCCGTAGATTTCAGCACAGGTATAACCATGAAAGTACAAAGCATCCACACATGCTGTTATGGGAAATAAAGTATGTAACTACTGTTTAATTCCTACAGAGCATCAAGGTCTACAGAGTCATGAAACATGGCTGTCTGACGCTACCAGGTCAGGTATTCCAATGATGACCTCCCCTTCCAATTAATCCCACATGCAAAAGTGATACCTCCATGTGCTGCTGCAGATCAAAAGCTAACAGTATCTTTGATTTTCTGTTGTGAATCCATAAAATATCTTTAGAGAAAGTGTGGCAGGGTTTATGATGATGGAAGGAGAATTCTCATGTGAGAAAGTGTATTAATGGTGGTTGGATGGATTAGGATGATATGAATTTAAAGTTTAATCGGAGAAATCTGCTGAACATATGCCAGGGATTCCAAGTAAGAACTAGTTGAACCTGGCTCTGATACCAAATTTGATGTAGTATAAGGCTGGAAAAAACTCAAGAACACAATCAAATTTACCACTCCAAGACCTATAGCAAGCAAGGTAACCAATGCTAGGGTACATTAGGACAAAACAGGATCTTGGATATGCCAATATGGGTTCAAACAAAGTTCTGTAATAGTAAAAACATTATGGTAGCACAGGTAGTTTAAGAGATTTTAACAGGCTTATATATGGGCTGCTGGATTCTGGGAATGAATCTGAGACAGCAAGTGATATGGATTGCACTTAGAACAGCAAGGTATAGACTCTGCAGCAAGGTAACTCTTGAGATTTATGAGTTTTAGATTGAAGTAAACATTAGCTATTAAATGTCAGTAATATGGCTGGTGTCTGTCCAAAAAGATCTGACTGTATAGTTTGACAGGGTTTAAATCTGGACAAATCATGGTTCCGGTGGGTTGCTGGTTTCTGGAATATCATAAGGGTTTAACAGAGGCTGAATTAAGGGTGTTAAATATCAAGGCTTGGGATGGAATTAAATGATGAAACATGTGACTGTAGGTAAGGTAAACAGCAACAAGTCTGGCCTGGTAAGTAGGGATTAAGGGAATTAAGGCAGTCACCCACACAGGAAGTAGTAGTCAGGTCAATAGATAACTAGCCTGGAAAGCAGTTTAGGCCATAACAGAAGTGTATTCTGGGACTTTAGGCAGAGAAATAGAGTTATAAAGAGGTAGACTATAGTTTAACCAGATCAGAAAATTGATCTACTGGGGCTGCTGCATGGTTGACAATTGGGTCTTCTTTGATTTTCCCAAAGGTAAACAGCGAGGGATTGTTGAAGAAGATGGTGTGCAGGTCTATGCTCAAAACACTGATCCCAAAACAAGTTCTTTATGTGTTTCTTGAATGAAAACAGAAAAGAAACTTGGATTAGGGTAGTAGCAAGTCAGGGGTTTGTGGAGAAGTAATTCTTGAGGATGAAATAGAAACAAAGTTGGGGCTAGGATCAGCTGTGGGATATGTTTTCATGGTTCCTTTATTGCTAAACTCAGAAATCAGCAAATAAATAAAGAGGAGAAGAAAAGAGAAGATAGTGAGAAATCACCAACTTGCTCCCTTGGAAATCATCAACCAAGGCTCAAGAATAGGCACTAATCTTGAGGAGAAAATTTTCAGTTGTGGGAGACAAGAACAACCACAGAAACTCATAAAACTTGATTGATTGACCAAAAAAGAGAGAGCCCTTTTTTATATACCCACGTAATAGTGCTTCTCCCTTTGGAAACAAAAATTAGAAACAAAAGTAAAATAAAATAAAAGAAATAAAGAGAGAAAAAGTTCCCCCCTTGGTTGGCTGGTCGACCAAGCCTTTATTTAGGTTTATGTGACACTTCTCTATTACATCCCATATAAAAAAATAAATGCCTTCTATGTCCCAACTTTAATAAACACTAAAAACCATCTATAAACTGAATAAAAAGTCTATAAAAAGTCTTAAAACTCTATCAAATCTTCCATAAATTGCTCTATTGCATCTTCCATGCTCCTTGTATCTCTTCATGGGTGGACCTCACTAAGGCTTATTGTGGGCCCTACTTTGTTCTCATGTCCTCATCACATATCTTTGATTTTTGTTTTGTTTTGCTCCCTCTTTTCTATACTCACCTCGCCCAGCTGATCGCCACCTAGATGTATTTTTTTTTCCTTATAACATTCCCTCTTTATTTCTCTCTATAGGCTCTTTGTAGGTCTCACTCATCCCAAAAGTTGGCTACAATGACCCACTTCTAAGGTGATATTGAGAACTCATCCCTCCAATGCGAGTGGGAGGACCAGAAATAAAGTATCTCCTTCTCGCCTCATCAAATTGTGTAGACTTTCTACAAAATACAAATACATATAGTAAAATTAAAATAAGGCTAATAAACTACAAAAATTCATAGTTTGCCGACTCTTTGAGTTAACTCGATGACTCGGCCAAGTTGACTTGACTCCTGAGGTTAGGAGTCGAGTTACATGTATGACTCCTATAGGTTACAGGCTTGGTTGAGTCATGGGAGTGACTCGGCTGACTCCCATGACTTGGATAAGTCTTGAATATTTTTTTTAAGAGATCATGTTTTTAATTATTTACAGTTTAGAAAAACCTAAATTTCTTTTTCTAGGTTAAACTATTAATGAATAATTATATTCATGATTGTTCATTACTTCTTTTTCCTTACATTGTTTCGTTTTCGAACTTCAAAGTTTCAAGGAGACTCAAAATCAAGTTTCCATCGCCAAACCTTGGTTCGTTTAACATTCATCACTTATTTGAAGAAGAGCTGAAGTAGTGGAGATTAAAGACCTGTAGAGTACAACCTAGAGATTGAAGAGCATGGAAAAAAGTTTTCAGGCTTATAGCATTTAAGCCCTCAAGGAGCGCGTACAATTGCTTATTCTACTCTAACCATCCAAGGAAAACTTCTACTCTTATTCATCTTTTTTTTTTTTTTTTTGATTTTTTTATTAATATAATCTACTGCTCTTCTCCAACGATTATTAAATATTAATTATTATACTCCTCTTTTTCAACTCTAGCGATGGTCTTTATACCTCTATAGTTCTGCTCATTTGTTTACTCTAACAATGGTCTTCACTCTTCTACTTCTACATTCACTCTTCTTTTATTTTTAATATCTTTGAATTTGATGATATCCGCAAATCTTCTTTTTCCTCTATTAACTGGTCTTCTTCTTGTTATTCTTTTGTATTTGGTAATCGATCATCTCATCCTCCTGTGTGTGTATGGATTCGTCCATTGCATTTTTTTACAATCAACAATAGACAACAAACAATTTGAAAGTCTAGATCAGATGTGATAAACTAACCTGTTTTGTGCTGATCTAGCTTTGTATCCTATTCAAAGAGGTTAGACAAATCAATGAACAAATCCATAGCTATTGAATGTGAGCCATATGTTTATGCCCACTTTTACCAAACACATCCTCCTATCATAAAGAATTAAAGATAAATAGATAAAGGCTGTAGACATTATGCTTGTGTTCACTATTCAAGTACTACCTTATCCTCTTATATGTAACCTATAGGTTTGTACAACTGGTTTTTTCTTAGATAATTTATAGTTTTGGTTGCTACTTGAGTTCTTGTTTATTATTATACTGAATTTTTACTATATTTGCATATCATTATCTATAGACTTATATTATCACCTTAAGGTGTATTTTATTATTCTTGTTTGTATGTGTTAAGTTGTTAAATGAGGTTACAATTGATTTTAATTGGCATTTGATGATATCTCTAGAATTGTATTGAGTTTTCCTATATAATAATCTTTTGGGTCTTGATTCATGAGAATTTTGTATGATCATAATAAAAAATACTCATATTTATCATAGAATTGACAATACTTGATCCAAAATACCATATATAATTTTTGTATATTTTATAAAAATAAAAAATAAAAAATGACATGACTCTATGGGTTGACTCCAGTGACTCTCTAGTCGACTCCACTCTTGAACTATCTAAGTTGAGTCAAAAATC
>JAOXJP010253338.1:0-21745 GCA_025762735.1 Platanus orientalis | reverse complement strand
CTATTGAGAAGTGGTAAGTAAATGTTAAGAGAAGGACAACGAAAAATAATAAGTGATAAGTGAAAACATGATGAATGATAAATAAACTATGACAAGTAACAAGTAAAGAATGGAAGAACTATTTGAAGTGTTGACAAATGAAAAAAAAAAATAAAAAATGAATATGTAACCTACTTAATATAACTAGTGGATTAAATAAAGAAATGCAACTGATGGACTAAGTCAAGAATATGTGATATATGGAAAATAGCTAATGACCAAAGTAGATTGGAAAAAAAAAAAAAAAAGATGACAAGTAAAGAAAAATGAATGATGTTGAATGAGAAATATGGTAAATGCTATGATAGTAAGAATGTGAATAATAAGTATTAAGGTAATGATAGACTTGTTGAATATAGAAGTAGAATTTTATGCCTCATTACACAAATGTTTTGTTAAGATTGTTAATTGTTAAGAATGATGCATGTCTATCTTGAAATGATTTATATATGCATATTCATATTAGGAAAGTATAGTCTATGCATAAAAAATGATAGAAAATTCTTATTAGGATATACACTACGTATCTCTACTATGGATGATTTAGGAAATGCTTACTATGTGGCCATATGCACATATTGCTATATACATTGTCATGCAAATATATGAGAAAAATACTTTGGATTAGTGGAATTAGATAAATTTCTATGCAAATGTATTAGGAGAATTATTTGGATTCGTAGAATCATGCATATTGTCATGTATAGATCTCATATGATAAACCACGATAATAAGTTGCTTAGATCTTGTGACGTATGACAACAATAAATGTACACTTGTACATGTATACATGCTAAAAACTATATGCATTCTATATAAAAGTATGCTAAGTATTTTATACTGAAAGATTTGTGTCCTATCCGTATTGCTCTGTTGTAGGTTTTGTCTACCTACTTACAAGTATTCAAATCTATTTGGAAGGATGAGTGAAAACTGAGTAAGGCTGGGCCAGTTAAAGGCTACACATAGGGCAGGGCCAATCCAAACCTGGTCCGACCCTAACTTGGGCTTGGCAAGGCCCAAGGCCCAAGTTTAAGCCTGGGCTTAAGTTTTGGCTAAGCTTAAGCCATACCTGGCCTAGCCCAAAGCCCAATACCTGTTGCCCAAGGCTAAGCCCGAGGCTTTATAGTGGTTTTATTAATAAAATTATTAATTATATATTAAAAAATAGGTATGTAAGTTTTTTTAATAAAAATATTAATTATGAAATAATGGATATTGGTTTGGTTCGAGCCTTAATGCCTTATTTTTTCTAGGCTCGAGCCCAACCCAAGGCCCATAAAATTATGTTGGACTAGGCTCTAGCCTTGATGTTTTGATTTTCTTGATCTAAGTCTGTACTAAGGAATGATGGGCCCTGCATGGGTCTTCTATGGCCTGGCCCATGCACACCCACCCCTAATTGAGAGAATTGGTATATAAGTAAGAAGAAAAAGGGTTAGGGTTTCAATCATATCACTAAGATACGAGAGATGCGTGTACAAGACAGGAAAGAGATACTTCCCATCCAGGTTATTTTCAATTAAGTCTTATCTTGTTGTAACTAATAAATAAAAGGGTTAATTACAAAAATACCTTAAACTATCTAACAATATACAATATTCTCCCTCATCTAATAATAATAATAATAATAATAACCCCTGTAGACATAAAACTATTTTTAAAATACCAAAATTGTAACGTCGTCATACCTGGATTTAAATATGGATCTGTATTGCTCCGAATTCATATTCATTATTGTTCACAAATCCGATAACCACATATCAGTATAGCCTAAGTTATAGGCCTAATAAACAAAAATCTAATAAGGTTCACAAGTTTCATTTAATACTTATCTTAAGATCTATTAAATCCAATTAATTCAATAGTTAGATTTCAATGGTTTGCGGAAACATGTTCAATATTCATTTAATAATCACACATGATCAAATCAATAAATGCATAAGCGTAAATCAAAATCATATAGATCATATATTAAAACAAAAATAGTATTTAACAGCATACTTTTAGGTAGCATTTTTGTAAAAACGTTGCCTAAAGTGAATAGTATATAGTGCTTTCTACAGAAAATGCTATGAAAAGGGAATAAAGAAATATACAACATTTATAAAATGTTGTACAAACATAATAGATAGTGTTTTCAAAAAACGTTGTCTATTTTAGATTTATACAACATTTTTAAATGCTAAATAAAGAAATCGTAGTTTTCCATCATGTGTCAACAACAAAAAAAAACATAGATAGCATTTTTAAAACATGATATAAACTTAAACAGGCAGTGTTGCTTATTTTATATTTATACAACATTTTAAATGCTTAGTAAAGAAATCGTAAGTTTCGTCATGTGTCAACGCAAAAACAACATAAACAACATTTTTAAAACGTTGTATAAACATAAATAGACAAAGTTTTTAGAAACGTTGCCTATTTTAAACAAAAATGGGTTAGCACGTATTTTTAAAACACAACCTATAAACCTAATCCAACATTTAGAAACGTTGTCTAACCCCTTTCCCTTTTATTCCTCATCTTCTCTTTTCTTTTCCATGTTCTTTTTTTTCCCCGTGAATTTTCTCTTCCCGCGTTCTCTCTTCCAGTGATGAAGCTCTCTTCCCCAAGTTCTCTTCCCGTGTTCTTTCTTCCCGCGTTCTCTCTTTTGGTGATGCAGCACCGCCCTCCCTTGTAATCACCGGTGACGATGCACCATGACTCTTCCCTCCCCTGTAATCACTGGCAACAAAGCACCGTGAGTCTGCCCTCCCCTGTAACTATCGGCGACAAAGCACCGTGACTTTTCCCTCCCTTGGAGGTCTTCTCTGAAAGGTGAGTTGTTTTTGGATGGGAAGGTTTAATTTTGTTATGAATTTCTAGGGTTTCAAAAAAATTAACCCGTTTGGATCAACCTTTGAAAATTTTAGATTTAAATTCTTTGGATGAATTTCTAGGGTTTCAAGGGTCCATTGTGCTCATCATTCTATCTTTATCATTGCTACACTTTTCTTATTGATTTTCTGCCGAATGGATTTGTGGGTTCTATTTTCTTGTAATCTAAACCGTTAACATGGAAGCCAACATTTATTTTTTCCTTTTTTTGTGGGTATGTGAAATTTTATCCCTTTTATCCACATTATTTGATCTTTTATGAATTCATATATAAATTTGTGCCTAATAGTATGGGTTTTGGCAATTTTCTATATATATAGGTTAGAATCTCACACCAGAAACTAGTAGTATATAGACCCAGAAAATTATTTGAGAGGGCATTTAACAATAAGGTTCCCATCATGTATCAGCAAATCTAATTGCAAAAAGTACATTCAGGGTTCAAGCAACCCAAAAAATTATTTTAGAGAGCGTTTAACAATAAGGTTCAAGCAAAGAAAGTAAACTAACTTCTTATTATAGTTAACAATAGCTACCTAAAATAAGCACATACATAGGGGTATTCAGCACACATTAGGGGAGCATACGTGAATCATGTATCAACAGGTTATACAAACTAAAAGGAAGAAACAATTTTAAAAATAAAATAAAATAAGTCAGCCTAAAAAATGCGCACAAGATAATCCACATTTATCTAGAAGCCACAACTTGGAACTCATTATCAAATCCCTCTAAGCTTACTTCACTCTTTCAATGTTCACCGAGGATTCCTCCAAGTTCATTGGTTAATCCTTTGGGACTAGTTCATTATCAAGTTGCAAGTCGTCTCCCAAATAAGTGTCCAGGTCATGGATAATAGCCTCCAGATCCTTTGAAGAATGAAAAACAAGATCCTCCATTTTCTGTTGGACCTGTGATAAGTGATTTGGCCTTGGGTGTAGGACTTTCAATAGTAAAGGATGGAATGCTATGGATAGGAGGCTGTGAAGATGGAGGCTCATTGCCTGATAGGATGGGTTTTGGCAATTTTATATATATATATATGTATGTATGTATGTATGTATGTATGTATGTATGTATGTGTGTGTGTGTGTGTGTGTGTGTGTGTGTTATATTAAAAATGAGAGCCCTAAATCGTTTCTCCATAGTAACATGAGAGATGAGAGAGGGCGTGAAAGGCATTCAATGACAATAGCGTGAGAGCTTGAGTGTCGTCCATCCAACAATGACAGCATGCAGCATCAAAGGTTCTTCTTCTTCTTCTTCTTCTCCCTCCTCCCCCTTCTCCTCCTCCTCCTGACTAGGGCTTGAAATCAACCGACGACAGCGTGAGACTCCATGTTTCCCATATGGCTTCTCTCTCTCCTAAAGGTAAATTTGTTTTCTTATCTTTGCATCAGTGGAGCACTTTTTTTCTACTTCATTGGTGTGATTTACCATTTCTTCTCATTTTCTTGATAAAAATGGTCTCTAAAAACATGATCTCAGTTTCTTTTTACCAATTCACAAATTTTTTCCCTTGGTCACTTCTCTTCTTTCCCTTTTTCCTTGTATTTTTTTCTTCCCTTTTTTTTTAATTAAAATATCTTGCCAAAGATCTAAATTCACATTGATATTTGATGGAGTCGAATGTGAATTCATTTTTCCAATATTTGTGGAATATCATATGCAAATTTAGATGCCTCTATTTCTAAACGAAGTCGAATGATGAATCTGCTTCAAATTCACTTCGTTTACAACCCTGGACTGATGGGATAGTTCAAGGTGATTTTGCCTCCAAGGTTTTTTGCAAAAGAGGAAAGGGACAGATGGAACAGTCCAGGTTCAGTGAAGGACATAGTCAATATCAGTCCCAAAAATGAGCATATCATCAACATTTAAACTGATTATTACACATGACTCTCTGATGGTATTGGAATATATACACATATCACCATCATTGGATTCGAATCCATTTCTAAGGAGAGTAGATTGAAACCTATCATGCCACTACTTTGGTGCTTGTTTTAATCCGTACAAGGATATTATCAACTTGCATACTTTCTTTTTTTGTCTTGGCATGATAAAACCTTATGGATGTTTCATATAATTTTCTTCTTTCAGTCGGCTATTCAAAAAGACGGTCTTCACACCTATGATGAACAATCAGATTCTTTTTTGCAACTATAGCTACTAGCAACCTAATAGTCAATATTCTCACTTTAGAAGCCTAAGCATCGAAGTAATCTCTCTCCACACCCTTTAGCAACTAGTCTAGCCTTAAACTTTTCAATTGTGTCATCTGATGTAAGTTTTATTCTAAAAACCCACTTATAACCGATGGATTTTCAATCATGAGGAAGATACACTAACACCCATGTTTTGTTGGATATAATGAGTTCATCTTATATTCTATTGTTTCTTTCCAAATGATAGCATCACGAGATGACATAACTTTTTGTAAGACAATGAATCTCTTTCTGTTAGATAGATAACATAGCAAGGACCAAAGTCCTTTGATTTTCTTCTCTAGAACCTGCATGCTCTTTTACCCTTTTTATTTCCCGACTTTTCTTGAACAAAAATATGTTCACGGGGAACTCTATATTTGTAAATCAACTACTGCGTAAGGGGCGGGCTTATCCAGATTTATAAATCCATATGCCTTACTCATCATAGAGTACCCAATAAATACGTAATCTAATCCCCTTGGTCCAACCTATGAGGTATTATATTATGTAGTTTAACTTAAGCAAAACAACCATAAACATTGATGTAATCCAAATTTTGGTTCCCCTTCTTTTCATATCTCATTCAGAGTGACACTTACTATATTCTGAGGAACACAATTCAATACATGGCATGTTGTCAACAAGGTCTCTCCACGTAGACTTGGATATGCATTTGAACTTATCAAGATTGCTTTGACCATTTTAATCAATGTGTAATTCTTTCTGTCAACAACTCCATTTTGCTACGGAGTGTAAGGTGCTGACATTTCTCCTTAATTATGTTCTTCATAGAATTTAATGAATTCTAAGTCAATGTATTTCCCACCTTGATTAGACCTTGGAGTCTTGATCTTGAAATTTAGGGAGTTCTCAACTTCAACCTTGTAAGGCTTGAACTTCTCAAACACTTCATCATTTTTTCCTTATAAAAAATATATACGTATACTTGGATACATCATCAATGAAGGTTATGAAATATCTATATCGTCCTCTTGTAAGAGTGTTTGTCATCTCATAGATATCACTTTGTATCACATCTAGTATATTAGATGATCTTTTAAATATTCTTAAATGATCTACGAGTAATTTTACATTAATTACATATGATGCATTTATCACTAGATAAATCTCTAAGACGAGTGATTAATGTTAGGTCATATGTATATTGGTTGTAATCCATGGTCAAAATATGTATGTAAGGTCTATATTGTCTTGTAATTGTCCTTTTATGTACTAGAGAGACATCTCCATGTGAAATAGACAAAGTGGACTGAAGACTAAAAGACATCTTGAGACAGTCTCAAGACTTCCAAGATATATGCATGCATGTACCATGGTAAGGAGAGACAAGTGAGTTGGCCCAAATTATGCCTAGGCGTGTGTAGGAAGACCACCCTTTAGACCTAGGAAGAATGGCCTCTAATAGGGACCTAAAAGTGCCAAGTTCATATACTAAACTGAAGTCCCTAACCAATGACAAATCTTGTGATCGGTCACAGCCCTGACCGGTTACAGATCTTGTGATCAGTCACGAGTGCTCATTCACCCCATCTAAGAAAGTCCCGAGAACTATGACCTTTGACCCATTATTAGTCACACTCTAATCATAGATATGATCAATCATAGATCTTGTGATCGGTCATGATTGCTTAGAACACTTAGACTGAGCACAATCCTAAGAGTTGTGACTTTTAGGCCTGATTGGTCACACCCTGACCAATCACAAGATCAATGATCAATCACAACTGTGATCGGTCAATAGATCTTATGATCCGATGGGCCAAGACATTTGACTATTGAAAAGGATTATGATATAAGGTTTCTCATTAACCCACAGTCTCTATGTATAAGAGAAACCTTTATTTGATTCAAACACTTCAAGAAAAAAGCAGAATATGTATTTTGGATAGATAGAGCTCCCAAAGATCAAAAAAAATCTTTAATCCTTCTTGTAGTTGAGCTTAAGCTGTAGATTCCTCATAGAGAAGCTATCTTCCTCCTTCCTCCTTGTCTACCCTTATTCAAATCCTCAAGAGGAAGTGTTTATGGGTTGTCCCAAGAGGTAACCCTTGGTCATGAAGGATCAAGACACCCAAAAGCTAAAGCTTGAAGCATTGTTGGTCAAATAATCACACCGGCTCATTAAGAAGCATCCCCACTTGGTATAAGTTGCAACATCAACCTTTGAGAGGTAATACTTACACTCGTTACTTTCATTTCACACTTGAGACCATTATACTTCCACCGGAGACACTGGGTGTAAGTGTGAGATTGCCTTAACAAGTACTTAAAGGTTTTTGTGTTAATTTTAAACTTTATTGTAATCTTCAATCTTAATAAAATTACATAAGCTTGGTGATGAGCTTTTAAAAGTGGATGTAGGTCGTTGTTCTAAACCACTATATATCTTGTCTAGTGGGATTGCTTGTGTGTAATTATATTTTTATTTGTACTTTTCCATTTCATCCATAAGTATTAGAATCAACTTGCACAATCATCCTTCTTGTTGCATTTGAAAAGTATCAAACAATATAGTCATTACAACATACCTTAAACACACTCTCAAACACTCAAAACAAAAATGGGACAATTTTGAGCCAAAATTAGCAAGATAATTTAAAGAATTTAAAAATAACTTTGAAATCTATTCAACCCTCTCTAGGATAAACCAGTATAGAATTACAATTAATCATAATTTAGCCATTCACTTAATTTTATTGTAATTTAACATGCACTAATATACCATGTCATAAATTATTTGAACAAGTTTCTTTCATTATAAATATGGCGTGTAGCACCAATGTCTACCAACTAGTCAACTTTGTCTCCAAGCAAATTGATCTCAGAGATCATGGCAATAGTCTTCTCAAGTTCTACACTTTTCTTTCTCTTGTCTTTACTTGTACCGACTAACTTCTTACTACAGAAATCATGAGCAACGTATCCTTGGATTTTAGGAATTGAAGACGGTGAATTTGATTTATTTTCCTTCATGATTTTCTTCACTTCCTTAGACTTTAGCTTGAACAAATTCTTCTTTAGTGTTACCGGACAACTCTCGACTACATAGGCCTTCACAAAAGGTTCCTATTTCTTTCCTTTTTCATAGTAAATCTCTTCAATCTACAAGTTATGCTTCAAAACTTTCATACACATGTCTTCTTTCTTTTGCATTAATTTGAGCTTATAATCTTTCCAAGAGAGTGGCAGCTTGGCGATCACAGCATTGACTTGATACTTTGGGGGTAACAACATCCATGCAGAAAATATTGAGTCACCAATTTTTGTAGCTCTTAAATCTGCTTTAGAATTGTTCAGTTATCATCAATTTAATATTCTATACAATTTTGGACTTAGCTGACCTCTTTACCAAAATAGACCGCTTTTAAAGCATCCCAAAGCTCTCTAATAGTCTCGGCTTTATCGGAGAACTGATCGAAAAGCTCATTAGTTAATGACTTCATTAGATAGTGACTGCAAGTTCAATCACCTCGATCCCATTTTTGTCTAGCCTGGGTTGTCTATTTAACCTCTTAGTGGCTCCAACGGGGGTAGGGTATACAAAAGGTTCATCAGTCAACATATACTTGATTTCAAGATGTTCAAGTTATACTTGACTTCAAGATGTTCAAGCCAATATGAAATCAGGTGTTCCCATCTTTTAAAGTTCTTTCCTTTGTACTCATAAGTATCTAAACCAGGTCCAAAAGGGTTCACATTCACATTGTAGCAAGAGTGGGCATATCTTTAAATTGTTGGAACTAGCAATTCCAATAATTGTATTAGTACAATCTCCAAAGCCAAGTATTATAACTTAATAAAATCATAACCAAGTCAAGGACCTACCATTATCGCATGCTACTTGATTGTGCAAGGGAGCGTGCCAAGCTACCTTTAGGATACAACCAAGCTCGGATTCAACTCAAAGGGCTTGCACTACCCGGAAACATATGATACCTCTCTTAGAAGTGTATTTCCCTTTAGAGTCAGGTGTTCAAAACATCCATGAAAATTTACTTTTTTTTTTGGAAAAATTTTGATAAAATCTCCCCTTATCAAGTTGTTTATCATATACAAAAACTAAGTCAATAAGACAATGGTAACACTTTCAACTGAGTGAAGGTTCTCCTACAAAAACATAATTAGATTGAGATGGTTTTAAACCTAACGATGCAAAGCAAGGCTCCCTAAGTGAGTTGTTGATCTAAGGATTGTAGTAGGTTTAGTGTCCTACAACATACATCCAAGAAGAAAGAAAATAAAGGAGACAAGTCTTCTTTAATGGCTATCTTTTTTTGCTTCTCATTCTTTTTGCTCTTCCATTCTCAGTCTTGCTCTCTGTTTTTAGCCCAAATCATTCAATTTAGCCAAAGCGCGTTTTTAACTCACTTTCTATTATTAGATAGTGATGGGTCTTGTTCTTTGTTTTTAGCCCAAATCATTCAATTCAGCCGAAGCGTCTTTTTAAGCCATTTTCTATGATTAGATAGTGATGATGTGCAGTACCATCTCGTAAAAAATATTCATACGTGCCCTATTGTTGATAGGTCATGTACGGCCTAACTTGTTCAATAAGTTTCATTTCAGTTATTTTTTGCGGATCGGGCCCAATAAGTTTCATTTCAATTCTTTTTGGGTATTGGGCCATTGGTGACTAAGAGGCCTAGTTGAGGATGGGATCGTGGATCTGGGCTGATCTTCTTATTCTGACTGTCGAAGTGCAAAGTGCACCAGAAACACGCGTGTGTGTGTAACACACCTCTCTCCACTGCCTGCCCGCTGCGACACGGTATGGAGCCTTCACAAATATACGCTAGGGGGGAGAGTGATTACTTATATACTGTTTAAAATCTTTATCCTAACCGATGTGGGACTAAAATAAAGGCAAAGATTTTGTAAACAAACCATTTGGGTTCCATGAATTGTGAAAACCACTCGTTTTCAACACCTTATGGGTAATGTGGAGTTATCTTATATTCTTATGATGAAAGTCAAAGGTTACAAGTATCTGTCTCTGTGAGGAAGCTGGTGATGAATAAGAATTGATCTCCACTTTGAGAACATCTTCATTTCTAAAATTCTCTCCATCTCACATACTAACACAACTTTGTAACCTCAGGATTGAGACCTTAAGGAGCACAAAGTTTTAAACAAGGGCTGACCTCCTCCATCCATCGAGAAAGGTTGGTAATGTGCACATGATCACAATGACCAGTAAAAAGGATTTATTGATAATCCATCGAGCAGTGCCACTTATTTCTTTTTTCCTTTATTTTCTTCTTCTTATGTTTTCCACTTCAAAGTTCAAACCATCTGAAAGTAGGATGGCAGACCCAAAAAGCCTTTGTAATATCTTTATTCTCAATCAATGAACCCTACCAAGCTATCATACAGCAGACAACCATTTGGATTTTGGAAGAACTTCCAGAAGCCAGCTTCATCAACTAATGCATGTGTTAGACTGACACCAATTCGGAAGATGTCCACAATGGCGTGGCTGGAGGCTGTATCAAAGAACATACAGAATTCTAAGTAGTACAAATACAACCTTAAGAGTGAAATAATATAAAACGGTTATGTGATCAAACCATGTTGGCAAATGTGTTTTTTCCATGCTCTATCCATCTCCTGAAAAACCACATCGATTGTAGGGCGCCCTTTGCTTGATTTGGCAACGCGCAAGACTGCAACTTGTAAGATGGATTCGAAGTCGGCATCACTAAGATTTTCATTCAGCCGTTGGTTTTTAAAATCTTGTATGGGTCGTTTGCCAGTAACCACATCCTTTGCCTGCACAAAGTTGGAAGAGTGACTCTCTCTATCTCTTTCTTTCTCTCTCTCTCGCTCTCACACACACCCAAACAACAACAGAAATATTTGTGTGCATACACACCTTCCTGATCAGTTAGTTGATCACGAGCATCGAGATTCAATTCGATGACTTTCCTTCCCGAAAGAAGTTGCAGGGCAACAATACCATAACTGTAGACATCACTGGCACAAGTAAACTTGCCACTGGTCATATACTCGGGATCTATGTAGCCTATGGTTCCCTTAACTTCTGTGGACACATGGCTCTCCTCTATACCCATCATCTTTGCAAAACCAAAACCAGAAAGCTTGGGCTCCATGTTCTGTCAGCACAATCCTACTAAGCTGCAAAGCAAGTATGATTTGTTGGTAACGAAACATGTAACCAAGGTGTTCTAGTGATGAAACATAGAGTCAAGGTGTTGTTTGACATGGTTATATGCAACAAACAAAGAGAACCTAGAAAATTATAAGTTGGAAGTAGTTGGTAGTAATGGAATTCATATAATTATGAGTCGTTTGGGTTGATCAACTCAAGGGCAACATTCCCATTTCATAAGCTGTCTATTCTCCTTACTTTGATGTCTCTGTGGACAATGCAGCCGTCTGGGTGACATGAAGAAATCTCAGTGCAAGTGCAGAGTCCCTCAAGATCTTGACTCTTTTATCCCAAGAAAGGACAGTGTCTCCCTCTGTAATATAACATCCGTGCATGACTGTAACTCCAAAAGTGATATTCTCTGCCAAGAAAGCAAATTTAAGGTCCAAGTGGTTACTTAGGAGATGCTGGGCTAGATCCCCAGAAGAAAAATATTCGTAAACTAGATACCGCACTCCATCTTCACTGCAGCAGCCAAGAAGGCAAACCAGGTTGTGATGTTGAATCCTTGAGAGGCCTTCGACTTCAGGAGTGAAATATTTGGTGGACATGTTGCTCTTTTGTAGGTGCTTTATTGCAACAAGCTGGCCACTGGGTAGAGCACCTTTGTAGACCCGGCTGGCACTTCCATCGCTGAGGCTCACCTTTTGGTTGCTAAAATTTAATGCATTATCAATCTCAGCCTTGGAGAATCTATAGATACCAGACCACACACAGATCTCTTCCGCTTGAAGAGAAAAATTGTGTTAAATTGTGATACACTACATTTTTCATAAAAATAAATGGTTTGTTGTAGTACCTTCAACACGTTTGGTGAGTTTTTTCTTTCTCACATATTTGAGAAGCACAAAAACCAGTATCAGAGTAAAGATCACTAACAGTCCTGTTGCCAAAGAATCTGAGAAACAGGACAGGTGTAAGTACTTCAGATGGAGAATGAAGTTTATGGCTCAAACGTCAAATACAAAATCTTTGAGCCACTCTGTTATTTGACACCGAGCCGATGGTGATATCACCAGGACTGGACAATGATAAGAGACTCAAGTCTTCCTCATTTTGTCCTACAATTACTATATCATATCCTGTTTGGGCTTGTCATTCCCATACAAAATTGAAATATTTTGGTGTGTAATCGGGATCCCTAATTTGGAATTCTAATGAGGAGATTTTCAAAGGCCAAATATCTCTAATGTTCATTGTCTACTTGTAGAAATGGAGAGGCAAATATGGATGAGAGAAGGGTGAACATTCAAATACAGGGGAGCACAACATTAGACTCGAGGACTGAATATTGCACCAAAGGACTGAATGTTGAAGTTTTCTATACAAAATTGGTTCTTTTTTAATTGATAAAATAATGTCAAAAGTAATTGCGCTTACAGTTGATTTTGATATAACCTGGACCTGGAGCACAACATAAGACTCAAGTCAGTAGAATTCCAAAAAGGAGAATAGATACAACAGATTAGGCAAGAGGAAACAACTCAAGTAAAACATTCCAAACCTAGTATTGTACTAACTGTGCATGTTAATTGAATTATCATCACATAACTCGGTCTTTTTTTCTTTTCATATCTGTTTCTTTAGTTTTTAGTATTTTGACTTCTTTTTTTTATCGACTCACCGATCTACTTTACTCAACAGAATGTTTATGGAGTCAAGTTTTAGACCACTGCTATGTGGCAAACCACAAGAAGAATTAAGTGTTTTTGTTTTTTGTTTTTTTGGCAAGCACACCCTTGACCAAATTGAATTCCATTTACAAATTTACAAGGGGTAATGTGAGGGGACACTCAACTATCCTGTCAGTGCCAGAAAGGACTCATGCCAAAACAAAAGGGAGTATAGGTTTTAAAGTTAAATTCAATATGATTTTAAGAAGCACCTCTACACATAAGGGGCCCCTTCTATCCTATTCCATTTATAGACTAATAAAGTAACCAAACACTCCATGGATGCTAGTAAATGCCTACTATTTATGTAACAGAAGCTGGTTGGGGTATGTCATTGAAGTGTGAAAGTTGATTATCACTAAGACAAATTCTCTCCAGAATTTCGAAGAGAAAGTTAGATTTCTCGATAGGAGGAAGTTTCACAAAAGGAGAAATTTATTTTCTTCATACCTTCATTGTGTATTGCACTTTTCCCACTAGTAGAAGCCCTTCCATTTTACTGATTTTTTTTTTCTCATTTGACCAAATAAACAATGTTAGAAAATGATTCTTTTAGCTTCAAGGCAAAGGGCTATTGGTCTGAAAATTGCTACATGGAAAAGAGTGATGTGGTGAAACAAGTCAACACATTTTGGGTGCTATCTCTGCTACCATGTTTAAAAAACAAGTAATTTTAATATTCCAAGCTTGTTTTGTCTAAACTGGTCACCTGACTTTTTATCAAATACCAATCTTTCTCAAAAGCTAAAACTGTGTGATTTCAATTAGCAAAACCTTATGCTATTTAGTAAAAACAGAAACATAAGACATTATATGTGACCTTAAAAGTTAAAAACACCACCAATATTTCACACTAAAACAATCTTGTCAACCAGATAATAGTGAAAATTTCAATTTTCTGTTCTTTTATTTTTCTGTCCTTCTCTAAAGATTTTCTCAACCGGGTGAGAATTATTCAACCTACCTTCTATTGGACCAATGCTTTGCCCATGTCAACCAAACAAAGGTGGGTCGAGTAATGGCTTAGTCCTCATTGAAGTGGAAAGAAGCACAGGTACATTTCAAAGGGCCATGCCAGCCACAACGAGTTCACTCAGACTTGATGATCCAAATGTGTCCTAGCAGAGTTGACTCAACTCCAGGTAAGGTAGGACCTAAACTCGCTCCATGACAATTGCCACGTCAACCAGTCACCAAGGATACTTGACACATAGAATTACGAATTGACAAAAGTTATAGCTCTTAATAGATTGAAATGACTAAACAAAGTTCATACAGTTCACCCAAATAATTGTCACAAGGATCAGAGGTTTTGGGAGGTTTGTTAATTCCCTTTAGTATGGTATCAGAGCCAAGTCAGGTCGTGAGTTTGAATCCCTGTGGAAGCTAGGATGTAGTTGTGCAAGCGACTACACGGATTGTGGACTTGCACTGGTTTTCCGAGGATTTTAGGAAAGATCAGTGTTCCTTTTGAGTAGGGGATGTAGAAGTAAATGATAATTCCTGTATCTCCTAACACCTTGTAATTTTGGGAGAGTTGCTTAATTCACTCTTAATACAAGTAACCAATTCAAAAAAATGAAAAAGTCATGTCAAAAGTACCATTAATCTCAAGTACTAATAATGAGTCTTGGTTTGAGGAAAATGAAAGTCCAGCCATACCAAAGATAAGAAAAAAGAGGAAGGAAGAATATTGAACCAAGACCTGAAGAATCATTTGATGCACCCGATGAGGCAATGTTAAAAAAGAAGGTTACAAGCAGAAGGAAAGAGATCCTCGGGAAGTCCAACTCCCTAATTTTCATCTCCACAGTTGCCTTGTTAACAAATAACTCCTCTATATGAAATGTTTAGAAGTGAAGATTGGAATTGAAGACTTTAATAGATAGGTATTTCCATGAAAGGATCGACAAAAAGGGTGTAAAGTCATTATTTTTAAAGGTAAGAAGAAATTTTCAACTTGCGTGCTGGTCACAACCTCCAGGCTTAGACAATGCCGAGATTTTTATTTTGAAGGAAGTCCTCTTGTCCTTATTCTCATGTCAATGGATGATGTTAAACTGACATTGCATTAACTTAGCAGCTGACCAGTCTAAAGATCAAATCAATGAGTGTTATTGATCCGTTAAATGCTAAAGATTGGACAAAATCACCATATCCATTTCTAAGAGGCCAATTCCCTCCTGATTATACATCTCTATACGGACTATCCAAGTCATTGTATGTTACGTTTTTTAATTATAAGGCAATGACATCAACATCTATGGGATGGAATTTCCATCCTCTGTATTCGAAAATGACGTTGAATCATCTCAGCACGTGACACGATGCTTGACAAAGGGTACTTTGATAAATATATATAGGTACTTGCTCTGTATTCGGTATGATACCTTCTTTTGACCCATATATTTTTGCTAAAACATCTTTGTTAAACATTGTGTCACACTTTGATTAACACCAACGTTATCTCTCCCGTTCAGACCGACAATGATTCAGACCCAACTTTTTAATGTCTAGTGAAATGTGGAGTGACACGTCTCCCATTCTTAGATATGACATAATTAATTGTTAAGGTAGAGTGTCAGGTGGCTCATAAGACAATAAGATCACAAAACCATTTTGGCTGTGTTAGGAAATATATTTAGAGGGAATGAGAAAGAAAGTTAAGGTATTTTGATTAGGGGTGAGCATGGGCCAGCCCAACCCAGCCCAAGCTCGGCCCAAGCTAGGCCTAACAAGGGCCCCAGCCCGATCCAAGGCCCGAACTTGTTTTAAGGACTTGGTTTGGGCTTACCTCCGCCCAGTCCGGGCCGGCCCAAGGCCCGAATTTATATATATAATAAAATAAGTCTTTTTAAATCATTAATATTTTATAGCTCAGTTGGTAAAAATATAATTTTTGCAAAAAGTATTGAGTTTGACTCTTAGTGAAATTAATGATTTTTTATATAAAACAATCCTTAAAATTTAAATATATAGTTCTCTAAACTTTTTAAAACTATTAAGATCTTATAGCTCAATTGGTTAGAGCATTAATTATTATATAATTGGTCTTGAGTTTGAACCTAAATCTCATAATTAATATTTTTTCAAATTCATGGGCCGGGTAGGGGCCAGGACCAGGTCTACCATGGCCTGGCCCGAGTCTAGACTATGCCCACTCCTAATTATAGAACTAGACGTGTGGATTAAAATTGATAGGTATTTATTTATTTAAATAACAATTATCTAAAATGTCAATACATTAAAATATTATCCTATCATTATCTAATTAATATTTTTTCAAGATCTTAAAATCTAGAGTATAAAATGGTGATTATTGAATCATCACCATCAAATTCAATTGAAGAGGACCCTAAAGAAGATCCTAAAGAGAACTCAGAAGAGTAATAGGATTTTCCTGAAGAGAATCCTGAAATACCAGAAGTGAACCCTCTTGAAAATAATCTGAGTCCCGACTATATCCCTACAAAACCACTAAGGCTTGAAGTACTAGAAGATATAAGTAGACTAAACCAACAACTACAGAAGAAAGACGTTTTATTAAGGTTGCACGACGAGTCAAGACGCACTATAGGATTACTCTTCTTGAAATGAGTTTCACAAATGTGCTACCATTCATTGTGGAACACCATTCTCAGGTTAAGGTGACCAGTCTACATTGGCTTTTGAGAGACCCAATATTCTACATAGGACACCATTTCATTCGCCAGTCCACGTTGTGCTATTTCACAAAACGAGTCAATATGCTACCATTCACTATGGAACACTGTTCTCAGGTTAAGGTGACCAGTCCACATTGGCTTTTGAGAGACCCGGCATTCCACATAACACACCATTTCATTCACCGGAATATAGTGATTGGTGGAGGCCCTTACAAATAGCACTAGAGAGATCAAGTACAGTAATTTACTAAAGATTTTTACAGAAGAAGGGAGGAAATTTGAAGGCATCAAAATCAAAGCACTAATATCCGAAGAGGGAAGAGCTACAAGCGAGGATTGATTATCCACTACCACCGATACACGATATTGGAGTCGACAGCACAATTCGTCATTTAGTCAGAGACCAAGAATCTCGTAGAGGCAACAATTCATTTTTAGAGGTCCACAAAAAAAATTCTTAATTTTTTTGTAGTAAGGAGACAAGAACCTTAAAACTATTTTAGTTTTTCAATTGAAATTTTGTTTACATTATTTAAGTTTAATTTAGATCATCACTGCATTATGGGTTCCAAATTAATTTCAACTAAAAATGTGAAATTAGATGGACTTATTGGAATAAACTACTACACGTGAAAAATAAGGATAATATATTTAATTATACATTATAGAACTTACCATGTGATCGAGTGTCCCAAGCCTGTTTATGCAAAATATGGGACAAAAGATGACCTATGAATGGAGAAAAAATGAGAGGATGAAAATTTATTAGCTAATGCCACAATTTTTTTAAATATGAATGATAATCTAATCCCACTTTATGAGGATAATGACAATGCTAGGGAGATATTTATATTGTTAGAAACTTAACTTGGATCAAATACTCATGTACAACTTCTATTGGAGAAACACAATAGTATTCAAATGGGTGAAAGATCCAAGGTATTGGATCATATTAGTCAAATGGTACTTATTGTCAAGGAGTTGAGTACACTTGGAAATCCCATTCCCGAACAACTACAAGTTTCAACAATATTGAACGGTTTTGCCACCCTCTTGGGAATCAATCATAATAGCAATAAGCTATTATGGGAAAAATATGTCATTAGATGATTAACCTTCACCATTAGCTTTAGAGGAAAAGTAAAAGAACAAAAGAAAGAAAGGATATTATTCTTTTCTCATGATCAACATAAAGATTCATTGAAGATAAAGAAAGTTTGGAAAGGTAAATCTAAGAATCACAAGAGTGGAGTAGGAAGACTGAGACATCACAAAGATGTAACTTATTTTAATTGTGAAAAGAAATAACATTTTAAAATTAAATGTTCAAAACTTCACAAACAAGTTAAGAAAAATCCGAAAGATATGGCATTTAGTATTTTAGAATCTTTGTATTTTGAAACAAGCTTGGAGCAGTGGTGGATCGACTCAAGATGACATGTTACAAAGTCAAATGATGGATTTGTGAATTTCAAAGTTATGTTGTCTAGAGAACACAAACTCTATATGGGAAATGACACTTATAGTGATGTTATGGGAATTAGCTACTACAAATTTAGTTGATGCACAACATCTTTGATTATGAAAGACACTTTATTTGTTCATAGCATTAGGAGGAATCTTATATCGATTTCAATGTTAGATGAAAGGGGTACGATATAAAATTCAAATCGAGAAATGTAATGATTGGGCAAGGTGAGAAAGTACTTGTAAGGGAGTCTAAGGTCGACAATATGTATTGTATAGATTTTATCAATAGAGTTGAAAGTTCTTATGTGTTTTCTTCCACAGTAAATTCTTATGTGTGACATTTAAGACTAGGACTCAAACAAAGATAAGATGTTCATAATGTGAAAAAGTGGTCTACTTCCTAACTTATAAGAAATAGGCTTTAATGTCTATGAACCTTGTGTATAAGGTAGGATGACTAAGAAACCATTTCACAAGAAATGAAAATCATCAGAATTATTAGAAATAATTCACATATACATTTATGGTCCGCTTAGAACCAAAACACATAGTGGAATGAAATATTTGATAACTTGTATTGACTTCTTTAGATATATATGCATATACTTTAACATAAATCTGAGGCTTGTTGAAATTCAAAGAATATAAGAAAGAAGTTGAGACCTAGTTAAGAAGAAACATTAAATCCTTGAATAGGGATAGAGGTGGAGAGTATACCTCAAAGAAGTTCAACATTTTCTGTCACTAAAATGGAATATGATAGATTAATACACTGCCATATAATCCTGAACAAGTTGGCGTAGTAGAGAGAAAGAATAGGACCTTGCTGGAAATGGTTAGATCCATGATGGCCCATGGTGTGTTAGTGTAAAAGTTAACCCCTTACGAATGTTAAACTGGTAGAAGACTAAACATATCAAATTTAAGAATTTGAGGATGTAAAGCTCATGTTCTAATTCCTAAGCCTCCTAGAAATAGACTTAAGGATTAAACATGTGAATGGAGATTTATAGATTATCCAAAAAAAAAAAAAAAAGGATCTAGATATAGATTGTATCATGAAAATAAAGGTTTAATTGAGAGTCGGGATGTTGTTTTTCTTGAAGAAATAAAAAAAAAATTAACTCTTTGGAAAAGATGTAGATATTGGATAAACATGATCATGGATTTCAAGACAATAATGAAAATTATCAAGGAGAAAAGAATGGAGAAGAAGTCCAAAAAGAAGAAACTATAAAGGCATAAAGTCTTGCCATACATCATATGGTTAGTGGGAGGAAAAGAGAAAGATGACCATCCTCCATATTTTGAGACAATTATTACTTAGTGTCTAAGTATAAGAAATATGAAGACATAATATTGGATGAACCAAACTATTATAAAGAAGTAATGGAATCAAGTAAGTCATCCGAATGGCTAAAAGTCATGAAAAAGGAATTAAACCTCATAGAGAAAAATAAAGTATGGGAATTAACCGATCTTTTTGAAGGAAGAAAAGTGATTGGATATAAGTGGGTTTTAAAGAAGAAACTCAAATCAAATGGTACTTAAGATACTACAAAGCTAGACTAGTAGAAAAATATTTTACACAAAAACCTATCATAGACTTTGTAGATACATTTCTCTAGTTGAAACGTTTATATCTATTAGGATTCTAATGGTGTTTGTTGCTAGGCTTAACTTAGAATTATATCAAATGGATGTTAAGAGAGCTTTTCTAAATGGAAAATTAGAAGAAGACATCTCTATGAAACAACCAAAAGATTTTAGAATCAAGAAAAAAGAAGGCAAATTCTATATGCTTAAGAAATCCTTATATGGACTTAAACAATCTTCTCGACAATGGTATCAAATTTTTGATAAGGCCTTATTAGATTTTGGATATAAAGCCAATCGATTTGACCATTGTGTGTGTGTGTGTGTGTGTGTGTGTGGACGATATGTGGATGATATATTGCTAGCAGGGAATGATATAGAGATGATTAAAAAGTCAAAGGCCTACCTAGCATCTGAATTTGAAAGGACATGGATGCAATATCCTATGTTCAAGGAATCAAGATAACTAGAGACAGAGAATTCAGGCTTCTATATTTATCTCAAGAAAAGTATATTGAGAAAGTTCTTAAAAGATTAAAGATGGATGGATGTAAGGTGTTTTCAACACCCATATGTAAAGTACAGAAGCATGACAAGTCAATATCATCACTAGACAATGATGAGAATATGGTATATGTGCCCTATGCTCAAGTAGTAGGAAGCCTTATGTATTTCATGACCTGTACTCATCTAGATATATGTTATGCAGTAGAATTGATTAACCGGTTTCAAGCCAATTCATGAAAGGTACATTGGAAAGTTGTTAAGAGAATAATGAGATATCTTCAAGGAACCAAAATTATGATGTTATATTTTGGGTAAAATGATCTAGAAGTATGTAGATTCTCAGGTGCTGATTTTTCTAGACATGTAGATGGCCATAAGTCCACAAGCGATCATGTTTTCCTCTTTGGAGGAGGAGTTTGTTTCTTGGTCAAACAAGAAACAAATGTGTGTTGCTAAATATATATGGAGGCAGAGTATAGAGCCTATAGTACACCAACAATATATATATCATTTGGATAAAGCATTAAATAAATGATTTGAGACTCGAGTTGGTCAAATAACCAATCAATGTGTATTGTGACAACAATTCTACCATCTCTTTGATAAAAAGTGGAACCAATAGTCCCAAAGGAAAACATATTAATGTGAGATATCACTATATATAGGATATAGTAGAAAGAGGAGAGTGAAAGTTGACTTTGTAACCTTTGAAGAAATGGTGGTTGATCCATGATTAAGGGATTATCTCTGTAACGGTTTAAAGAGCATATAGATGGGCTTGATTTTCTCATAGACCGTCCACTTTTTTTGTGTGCAATATGGGTAAGAGAATTTCATGTTAGAAGGATTTCAGGGATGCTTAAAATGAACGACAATTGCAATGTCATTTCATTAATGTTAAGTTATAATACATTATTGATTTGTAAAACCAACAAGTTAAGTAATTGGTCAAGAATGATAGGCATTGATGAGGATACAGAGACAATGTCAAGATAATCATGTGCACGAGGTCCACATGGGAGTGCAAAGATCTTGAATAGTCATCTTGGCCTATAGTGCGCAATAAAATGTAAGTTGCCATCATGAGTTAGGCAGTTAGCTCAATTAAGTCTCATATGGTGCAGGTCTATGTGTTAGGCTAAAAGACGTTGAATAGTTATAATGGGGTGGACTATAGGACCCAAAAACTTATGGTTCAATGTCACTTATAAACATATTTATTGCCAAAGTGAAGTTGTCAAAATATACATTCAGTCTAACAATGTTTGTATGACATGGTCGGAAATGTTCGGCTAGAACACAGATTACCAATGTCAATTTGTATTAGGCTATTTCTATTTTTTTATCTTGTAAGTCTATTTATAGGTCATCACATGATTGGAGATAGATAGACATGGATTATTAATTTTGAATTGGGTTTTTCCTTTGGGTGTGGTCCCTCTTATCCCCTCTGTCAGCACCTAAATTTTAACTCGGGTCATCTAATGGAATGAAAGGACGTCAAAGCAGCAC
>JAOXJP010253327.1:0-21746 GCA_025762735.1 Platanus orientalis | reverse complement strand
CTAGTGGGGGCATGACAGAAAGTTCCAAAGCTATTCATCAATATTATCTTTACACTCTCAGGGTATATTAATGATTTTTATTTTATGCTTAACCTTACTCTTGAGATGCATAAACTAGGAAATCTCTCTTTATTGTAGTTTGTATAAGGTACTTTTGTATTTCAAGTACATATGCTTAGGGTCCCTTCCTCAATGAGATCTTTGGCCTCCAGTTATCAACTAATATGCAGGTAGGTATTGTGGCAGGAAGCCCCTTAGAAGCATTTCCATACAGTAGAGGACAATTGTGAGAATCAAGCTTGTTGAATAGTATCCTTATAACCTTTCTTGAAGTCTTAGTCGGTAAAAAATCATTGACTGACATTCTCTGCAAAACATGAGACCGCTACAGCATTCACCATTCCTTAACAGTTCAGCCCCAATATTGTGTGGTTGTAGAGATGAACTGATAGCTCTTTAATGAGGTTTATACATGGATAGATGAAGTGGAGTAGTCTTATCCAAGAAATTAAAACATGCTATGTAGCTATCCTCTTAACTAACACATTGTATGCTTTGAAATCATTCAATTCACTATCTTGCAGTCACATGGTTGGGGAAGGTAATCTGGCCTTGAACATGCAATGCAACCTCATGATTGCGATTATGTATGCCTAGTGATTGAGCTACAATCTTGAACCCTGTATCTGCATATTTTATGACCATGTGGCCCCAACCTTGATATGAGAAATTATTATATAAATGACAGTAGCATGTAAAATGTGATTATTAGGGTGCTTTGGAAGATTTATTTTCTAAAAAAAAAATATATATATATATATCTTACAAAGTTGGGCTTCTCTTGTGGCATTAGGCCACTAACATGTTAAGGACAGTCCAACACCTGCTATAATACCCATAGACAGTATGAGCAGTACAGAGTAATACCACTGAACATAAGATCTAAGTGTGACACCAAATTTCGTTGCTCTCAAAGAAGTTCTGAAATTTGATATTCAAATTACCCAACCTTCTAAGGGTTGGTTTATTATTTTAATGATGAGGAATTTTGCTCTTAACCTTCCTAAGAAAGCTTTTTAGCTACCACAATTTTCAAGGATAGTGTACCTCTGATTCTCCAATCGTTTCACAAATTGTAAAGAATGAAAGGATATTGAGTTTGAAAAGGAGGGCATGCCTTCATCCCATTCAAATTGTGGGTTTCAGGTGCCTGGTGATTTGGGTGACTATCGTCAAGAGGGGGAGAATGAGATGCAGCCAGTGAGGTCAGTTTCAATGGATTTAGTTTCGGCTTCAATGATCTGTTTCTCTGTGGCTAATATTTTACCATCAGAACCGGAAGGGAGTTCGTCTACCCAACTAGTCCAAGGAAAGAAATCCAATTCTGGGATTGTTCCCAAGCGGCCAGGTGGAAATCCTAGCATATTCAAATTGATGGGTAGTTCATTTACTGGGCGTTTTCTGCTGAGGGGGCCTATTTCCATGAAAATATCAGCTTCGTGCGGTGGCAAATTATTGTTCTCCACAAACGGGACAACCCAGAATTCATTTCTTCGCTTATGAGGCTTTAACCCTCTTCTTATATGTAGTTGGAGAGGGAACTTCTGCAAAATAAAGATATCACAGATGCTCCCAACAAACTGGGGTTCTGTGTCTGTTTCTGCGTTAACTACATAATACAGCAATAAGCTGATGAACTGTATAGAAATGGAAGTAAAGTGAGACTGACTCTCAGAATGAAGTCTGCGCGAGACGAAGAATTTTGGTGTTTTAGCTGCAGTTTCAAGTTCGTAAGTAGAACTAAGAGATTTGCAGACCAGGTGATTGTGGCATTTGTTTCTAAGTCGTGCTAATGAACTTGTGACGTGGTTCCATATATTATAATTGAAGTGTGAAATGCAGGATTCAATGGGAGTTTTGATGGATGTAAATAAATTATTTCATTGGAAATGTTTCATCTCATATAATAGAGCCACTTGGCTTCTGGTGATCCCCACCTCTTGTTTCTAGGAGTAGTTGTAGTGAGAGCTTTAAAAATTAGTCCTGCATCCTCCTCTGCGATTGATGACAATGGTCTTATCCGGTCTCTTAACAATAGTTTGACATTGTTTTTGAACATGTTGAGTTTTTTTAACTTGGTTTTTTCTAGTAATGGATGGAATGGATTATAATTTTTTGCTTATCTACTTATGTTGAAATGAGATGTGTAGATGTGTTATTGGCTTATTGCATACTGTGGAGCTTGCATCTATCCTTGGTATGTTCATACAAGTTACTTGTTATTTTCTATTGATTACACATGTTAATATTCTCTCAAGGGCCAATCTTGTCTCCGATGTGTTATTTCATTAAAGGATTTTCATATTGATCTTGTTAGTCTTGATCATTTTATATCTGTTTGTATTCATATTTTTCTCTAGATAAATTGTGGCATGACAGGTCTATAGAAACCCAAAAGTGTGTGTGAATGTAAATAAAATATGACATTTGCCACATTCTTGTCAGCGAATGAAAAATCAAATTCTCATTTGCCCAAAATTAAAGGATTTCAAGCATTTACTTCCGCCCCAGAAGTGTGCGCGAATGCACTATTCACATTCGCGCACTGCGGAAATCAAGAATTGAAATTCGATTCTATCTTTTCCTGGAGTGGTTATTTTGGATAGCCACGACTCTTATGAGTTCCCTAACTGCTCAGAAGATGGAAGAAAGTGGATTCTTGCATAGAAGAATCACCTATATTTTTTGAATAAAGATTTGAAGAATCCCACTCCAACAGAAATGCTATGGAAGAGATAGAGTTCCTCCTTAACAAAGACTATTTTCTAACTCGTTTCAGTGCCTATAAATACTTAAAATATCAACATGAGAGATACAGATAGAAATACAAATATATAGAGAACTACGTAGAGGTAGAGAAAAAGAACGAAGGAGTTGAAGAATTTGAAAAAGTTCTGAAGATTCACCATGAAGCAAACTGTACCCATCTCTTGAAGGCCTATAAGTTACCTATTTTTCAAAAGATGAGGGTGCACATCTATTATACCTCTGCAATCTTCCCAAGGAAGATATCCTAGGAAGCTTAAGGATGAGTAAAGTTGTAGATAGGTAAACTTGTTGGTGAATGAACAAATGTGATCACATATATTTATAAAAGAATATCATCTTCTCCCATACTTATTCTTCTTCATATTTCGCAACTCTATTCTATAATACAAGCCGAGAAACTTAGAGTTTAGAGGTTAGCTGTGTTAAACGGATGTAATTAACAAGTCTAACAGACTTGGAGTTTTAGTCACCAATCATAAAATAATAAAGTAGCCTCTAAAAACAGCTAAGTAATTTATTCAACAAATTTCTCCTTATACCCTGCTCGAAATTTGGTGTTACAAATTTATGACATACCTGATGAGATTATACTTTCCTCTCATCTCTCTTTAAGTTTTGTTGTATTAATGGGTGTTTCTTGCTTTCATAGGTACCTTAATAGAGTTGCAACTGTGAAACCCTCTACCAGTTTACTACAAGCCACAAGGAAGACATGGGTTGAGGTTTTGATCTCCCCACTGCCATTTACCCATATGGTTGAGGCTTCGGTCTCTCAAAACTCATATATTGTTGAGGCTCTGGTCTCCCAATAGAAGGTAAAGGCTTCGATTTCCCTTACTTTACTAGGGGTTGAGGCTTTAGTCTCCCCCCGAGCAGTGACAACATTGTTTGTTTCAGTCAAAAATGATAATCTTAATGTTAAACTAAGAGGTTATGTCCCTTAAATCATTTAGAATAAATTAAGGAAACAATGGATACCTAAGCTGAGCTAAACCTTCACTCAAAGGCTATTGAAACCTCTAGAAAAGGATAAAATATTGTATCGGGTAAAGGCCCAGAATTCCATTCGCCGCAACAAAATGCGCGAATGAATATGAATATTCACATTTGCCAATGTCTGTACCCGCGAATGATGTGGAAAATTCTCATTCACGGGAAAGCACTCCCCGCCGCAGACAACATTCGGCAAGGAAAAGGGAAAAGGCTTGGATATTCAAGTCTGAAACTAACTTGCAATTACCTGGCTCCACTCGCCAAGAGGAAGTCCTAGCCAATGACTCTGCTCTACTCACAGATGCTTTGATGCAAACACTCGTGGTGAATAAGAATGAAATTTCACATTTGTGCACAAATGTGTGTGAAGGTTTAACGCACATTTTTGCGGCGAATGAACAAAAGGTCCTCACATTTGCGCATAACCAATACGAAGAAAGGTCTCATTTGTGCACATCTGTGGGCATGAGACAAAATTTTCATTTGCCACTAGGGAACTGAGATTTGACTACAGTACATATTACTCTTACAAGAGTTCCCACAATGTTTGGGGACTAGATAGAAGAACAGGTTATCAATCAGGTCGGGGTATTCAGGCTATCTGGTCATAAAGGAAACTCACACAATAAGAAAAGGAAATCTAAAACAGAAACCACTAGAAGTCATACTTTATAGGAAAAGTTACAATAGGGCAATGTGTTCACTCAAATCCCACCTATGCGGCGTAATTAGCAGGACAAGAAAGCAAGGGTAGAGTTTAGGAACTCGATGTTGTTAACCTGATTTGAGCCACTCAGGGGGCTCGAAGAAAGTAAACCACCAAAAAGAAGAAGGGTTTTGTCCCTTGAACAAAAACGGAAAAGAAACATCACTCAAAGGCAAATAGCCAGAGCACGCAAGTTCTTCCACATGCAACTAGAGATAACATACAAATTAATGCAATGCCACCATGAGTGCATCCACAAAGGGGCGACCTTTCCTTACCCACCTACATTAAAGGCAGTTCGGGCTATAGACCCTACGTTGGTAAGGGTAAAATATTCGGGCCTTCTCATGATATCTAGGCATCGGTAATGTTCGTTGGGATAAGGAAAGATGCCCCTGACAACACCCCGAGTCCTTCTGGGTCACAGTCGTGAGCTTTCAACCCTGCTGGCATGATGACCAGAAGTCAACTAGTGGTAAGTGCCAGGATGCCTAGAACACCCTCAAGAGGGTTACCAACTACTGGAAGGGCCTCGTGGCCTCTCCAGTTATGTTTCTTCATAAGGATAATCCTTATATTACACAGAGGTCTGCTGCGACAGTCAACGTTATCTCTACCTCACAAGGGCCTGAGGTGACGATAGTGGGGTTAAGAGGAAATCAAGATTTATCTACTAACCCTACAATAAATGTAGAAAATGTAGATGTCAGGGAGTATTGTTTTGACTTCGAAGGGGAACACACTACAACTGTAGAATGGCGAGCCTAGGTAGAAAGTCAAGACCGTCGATTGGCCGCTCAAGATGTTGCCATGGTAGAATTAAAGACCATGATCGAACAACTCACACTTGAAAGGCAGGGCACGATCCCACCAAATCATAATCTTACTGCAACAGAATCAACAAGGCTAATTGTTCCTAGCCAGACACAAGGGGGTACACCCATTATACACCAGAGTATACCTTTGCCACTTTGCCAAGAGCTACTCCGGCAATAAGTGTCGCACCTAATATACCCATCCCACAAAGGCCATCTACACAAGGGTTCCCGCAAGGCCCACATCCACAAGGACCTCACCAGGCTTCTTATCATCAACAGGAACCACCCTTATATAGACCTACACCTCCCTAGATGTATGGTTACAATGCATATGCACAACCTCCCTTTATGCCAAAGGGACCGTACCCACATCCAGCAGCACCCATGATGGACCCTAACTATATGCGGGCAATGATGACTAAAATGCTTAATGAATATAAAGAGCAAAAAACTATAAGTACATACACAATTGGGAAAGTCATATGCTCCGCATGTGGATGTAACACCCTTCCCACAGAAATTTGTATAACCTCACTTCAATACATTTAATGGAATGACATATCCAAAGCAACATATTGCCCATTTCAAATCCCAGTGCGGCACTATCGCCTAACAAGGTGATTGGTTAAAATTGTTCGTCCAATCTTTGGATGGTATTGCTTTCAAGTGGTATTCAAATTTGAAACCTCACTCCATTCCAGACTGGGATTCAATGAAACGAACATTTGTACAACAGTTTCATGGCACTTATAGGCTTGTGAAGTTATATGAATTGACTAATAAAAGGCAGCGAGATAATGAGTTAGTGGTGGACTTTATCAACAGAAAGAAGAATATGTCTTATACTTGTGAGAATGCACCTCCCATTAAAACACTTCTTGAGATGTGTTTGCAAAATATAGCCTTTGAGCTTTCCCTCCATCTTATGGCCCAGAAGTACTCTAGGTTTGATGATTTGATATCCAAAGTGTCTGCTTTAGAAATGAGGCTGCTAGACTACAAACGCGAGAGGAAAGGAAAAATGGTGGTTAACAAGATAGAATCTGCCATGGTTGGCACTAAGAAGTTGTCCACCAAGTTGAAAGTCAAACATATTGCAGAGAAACTAAGCCAACAGAGCAAGAAGCTCCTCCTAGAAGGCTAAGCATGAAGGAACGGCAGGAGAATGCTTATAGATTCCATTCTGATGATTTGGAGAGTGTTTTTAAGTAAATAGATGAATATTAAGATATCATACTCCCTGAGTCAAAAAGACCTGCAGAAGCTGACAAACTCAATGACTCAAAATATTGCAAGTATCATCGATTTTAGGCCATACTTTATAAGACTGCTTTGTATTTAAAAATAACCTGCAGGAATTAATTGACAAGAACATTATAGAATTGGTTGTAGATATGAGAGCTGCAACCACTAACATTGTCTTCATTGATGAGGATATGGTCAACCTCATGAGTCCTCAAGACAATGAGGATGACCACAATGATGAGGACGATTGGGTCCCATTTGAAAGCAAGATGACATAGAAGAGAAGACTCCATGCCTTTAAAACAGGATCACAACAAACACATAGTTTTCCTAAGCGTGCTTGAAAAAGGCCTCTTCACTTGAAAGAAGTAACTAAGAAAAAGGAGAAGGCTTCTAAAAGCGAGGCCTCCCAACCGTTGCCCCATGAGGATGACTTATTAGAGCAAACTCTACGAGTGCTAGTTGCTTTAGAAGAATTTATGCCTAAAGATTTCCTCCAACCCCCGTTCGTCACTTGTAATATGGTGTCGATTGTATGCGATGGCAATCCCTACCCGTGTAGAGAATCGCATCAAGCACCGTCACTGCATGGATCTACAATAGTAATTGATTGGCTGTAGAATAACTTGACATACCAAGATCACTATAAATGGGTATCTCTATCGCATTAATAGGTTCTATACAAGACCCTCCACTACAGTCTACAAGAATTACTTGTTTGCCTATGACACCCTGAAAACGTACATACTATTGTGACTACAGTCTGAAATGTGTTAACCAAATTTAGGCGACGAGCCTTCCCTTGCCATCGAGCTGTATATTTTAAGGTATTTTCTCTCGGCTTTGAGGTTCCACTATTTGCGATTTTCTTAAACGAAAGTTATCAATGCCCACGACTTCATCTATTTAAGTTCATGATATCATGTAGAGAGGTAATGCATAATGACAATTTACTATTGTGACTGTTTCCACTCTCCTTAGACGGTTCACCATTGGATTGGTACATGGATTTAGAGCCGCAAAGTATACCTTCTTGGGGCCACTTGATTGAAATATTTATCTATGAACTTATGAGGCTAGACATGGAACCATATGATCCTTGGAATACAGATCTCCTGAGACAACCCCCTTAACAACATACATATGAAGAATTTGAGGGCACTCCTGATCAAATTATCACACAATTGCTAGATTCCTGATGGTTCTGCAAAACAAGACAACCTATCAGACATGAGGTATATCTTACCCAATTCCTAGAGGACTATCAATTCCCTCCACTCACACTATACACAGGGGATGGAGATCCCCATTTCCATACCAGCCATTTCTTGTAAGAAACTAGCTTGCCAGCCACTGCCCATGATCTATTGGTGCGGCTTTTTCCGGTCTTCTTGGACTCACATGCTTTTGACTGGTACCTGACTCTACCATCATGCTATGTTTCTTTATGACCAATACTCATTGATCATTTTTATCATCGACAAATAATATATAAACATGATCTCCAATATATATAGAGTGTGGTACATTTCTTGCCTCAAGATCAATGGGATGTCAATATGAATGCTAGTGACTCCTCGACTTTAGCTAATGAAGACAATGATGTCCCAAATCTATGGCAAACCTGGCTTTGTGATTTAGCCTTGCAAGATATACCACCCCCGGTCTCTACATCTCATAATTTCTCTAAGGATGGAGCATTTACCCATCCCCAGGTAGGGACTTGCAATGTTACCAAACTTAAAATCACTACCCCGATAGAGGGACGTCAACCACACTCCCGATATGTCAACCAAGTCAAGCTGTAATATGGGAAACAGATCCCACCACGAGGTCCTGCAGCTAATCAACAAGTTGATGCAATGAAAAGATAGCTATGGAAGCTGAACACAGTAAGGTTATCAAGAAGACGGAAAACCCCATCCTATATGATGTGAGGGCACACCTTAAGAAGATCCCGTCATTGTTAACTATTTATGATGCTCTCCGTATGTCACCAGAGCTCAAGGCTTCTATGATATATACATTAACTCACCTAGACAAGTTTACCTCAAATGATAAGATTGTTAGAGATTCTTGGTAGACCACAACACGAGAAGGATTGTGTATGCCCACAGTTACTTTTGAAGACACTGATTCGTATTCTAATGATCCTAGCCATAATAGACCATTATTCATCATAGGTTTTATTGATAATTAACCTGTATCTAGAGTAATGATCGATGGCAGCTAAACAATCAACATACTTTTGGCTAAAACACTAGATTATCTGGGAGTGGATCCATCTCAACTTAGGCCCAATACACTCATCATCCAAGGCTTCAATCAAAATAAGCAGTGTCCTGTCAGTTCCATTAGACTAAAAATAAAGTTTGGTTACATAGAAGACTGGATGCCCTTCTATGTAATCGATGCAGTCACTGCTTACAACGCCCTCATCGATCGGCCATGGATGCACAAGTTCTAGGTGGTCCCCTCAACATATCACCAGTGCATCAAGTACCCTTGCCAAGATACGCAGGACACCATAATAGCTAATAATAATCCATTCCAAATGGCAGATACTTATTTTACTGATGCCACATATTACCAAAAGACGGATCCCCAGGAAATAATATATGATATATCAGGGAAGAACAATGAAAGTAGCTTTAAACCCTGAAAGCTTAAGGTAAAGCACGACGTAAAAAATACTAAGGACAAACCCACACTGTTACCAGATTCAATAGCACAGAATTTTGTCCTTCCACTAGCACATCTGTCAGGGGCATAGATCAATCTTTACCGAGTACCTTCCATTTTCCTACCTGAAGGCCCTATCTGGTCTATAGACCATTTGGGTCCTATGTCAGAGAGAGAACTCAAAGACCTAGACTATTTGTTGCCACACATAAAATTAGCTCCTCAGCTGCTCTAGAATTCAGGTTTTGACTAGCAGGGGAAATGGAAGAATTCTTATAAAGGCAAGGAAGTTCTGACTCAACAGTTTGAATGTCTAATCCTCTATTCCAAGAGTAAAGATGATACAAGAGGGTTGGGCAGGAAACCCACAAAATTGAAAGTTTCTTCACATGCAATAATGGCATATGGGATTGACTTACTAGAGAATGCTCCATTTGAATGCTTGTTCACAGAAACATAATTGTCGCCCTCTGAAGATTTTATCATAGGGCTAGTGTTGCCTGCTCCTCCAAAGCTTGAAGATGGAGGTTAAGAAACAATAGACGACCTGAGCGAAGTAAACTTGGGAATGGAGGGAGACTTCCATCCTACCTTCATCAGCGCACGTCTTTCTTCAATAGAATATACACAATATCTAGAGTTTCTAAGGCAAAATCGTGACGTGTTCGGTTGGAATTATTCTGAGATGCCAAGACTGGACCCCGATGTGGTTGTTCATCACCTCACAATTGACCCGTCTCAGCAGCCCATTAAACAACATCCCCGTAAGGCCATGCATGATATCGCCAACAAAATAGAGGGAGAAATGAAAAAGCTACTTAAAGCTAGATTCATTTGTGAGGTTCGATATCCGAAATGGCTTGCCAATATTGTGTCTGTACAGAAAAAGAATGGTCAGATCAGGGTGTGCATCGATTATAGGGACCTTAATAGTGCATGCCCAAAAGACGATTTCCCTCAACCACTCACATAATTACTGGTGAATGCTACCACAGGGTATTAAGCTCTCTCTTTCATGGATGGTTATTGGGGATATAATCAGGTCCAAATGGCTCCAAAGGATGAAAAGGCTACTGCATTTCGTACGCTGATTGAAATATTTTGTTTTAGGGTCATGCTCTTCGGTCTAAAGAATGCTGACGCCACTTACTAGAGGGCAATAACCTATATATTCGAAGACTTGTTACATGATGTGGTTGAATGTTAAGTTGATCATTTGGTCATTAAGACAAAACTCAGGCAGCACTACATTGTTGATCTAAGTCGGGTCTTTCAATGGCTTCGCCGTTATAATTTAAAAAATGAATCCTCTCAAATGTGCTTTTGGTGTAGCATCTGAATGATTTCTCGGATTTATTGTCTGACATAGGAGAATCGAAATAGATCATAAGAAAATTATAGTCATAGTCGAGAAGCCAATGCCACGAAAAATCTCTAAATTGAAGAGATTGCAGGGGAGACTCGCATACATCTGCCGATTTATTTCAAATCTTTTAGGACGTTGCCAGCCCTTTTCACACCTATTGAAAAAGGGAGTTCCTTTTTTATGGGATCAAGCTTATCAAAATTCTTTTGACAGTATTAAACAATATCTATTGAATCCAACGGAACTCATGAGCCCGGCTTCGGGTAAGCCATTGCTCTTATACGTGGCAGCTATGGAATCATCTCTTGAGGCTTTGCTGACCCAACACAATGAGGAAGGTAAAGAGCATGTTTATATTACCTCAGTAGGATAATGGTCGGAGCTGAGCTAAACTATTCCCCCATTAAAAAGATCTGTTTGGCTATGGTTTTCACACTACAAAAGCTGAGGCATTATCTCCTTACCACGATAGTACACCTTATATTAAGGGTCGACCCATTGAAGTATATTATGAGTCGCCCCTGAATACAATGGCATATCGCCAAGTGGACTATCATTCTCTCAAAATTCGACATCCACTATGTTCCGTAGAGTACAGTTAAAGGATAAGCGCCAGCAGACTTCCTAGCCGGGTAACCAATACTTGATGATTCACCCCTTCAAATGGAGCTACCTGATAAGACCATTATGCAAGTCCAAATAAAGAAAGATTGGAAAATTTCCTTTAACGGAGCATCACGAGATCCTTCTATTGCCCTAGGGGACAACACAGACAAGTCTTCAGGGATCGGCATCATTTTTGTCACCCCAGACAATGGCATCATCATGTACTCCCTCACACTGATGGAAGGGCACTCAAATAATGAGACCAAGTATGAAGCCCTGATTATAGGACTTGAACTGACCTTGGAAATCCCTATAGATGGCCTTACAGTTTATGGAAATTTAGAGATCGTCTTCCGTCAGATGAACGGTCTTTACCATATCACAAAGCCGAGCCTAACACCTTATTTTCAAAGAGCTAAAGACCTGGCCAAGTTGTTTAGGTGCTTGCAGATACAACACATCAGAAGGGACCACAACGGGTAAGCCAATGCACTCCCTAGCCTGACAACATCTCTTACACACCTAAATGATGATTTTTTAGTCGTCTACATCAGAGAAAGAAGGGTTGTCCCCCCATTTTCTACAGAAGATGTCCTCCTTGTTTGCAACACATAATTGCAAGAAGGTGATGCACAAGGTATGGATGGTAAACCAGCCTTAGAAGATGAAGATTGGCATGAGCCCCTAATTCAACATCTCATGGATAGAAGGGAGCCATCCGACTTTGTCAAATGCACTGAAATAAGATGACGTGCCCCTCGGTTTACCTTACAAGGCAACCAACTATATAGGTGCTCACTTGATGGCATATTGTTATGTTGTCTATCAGTTGATGATGCTAGTATCGTAATGAATGAAGTACATGCCGGCGTGTGTGGCGGACATCAGAGTGGCCCTAAGCTCTAATACCAGTTAAATAAACTTGGCTACTATTGGCCAACAATGGTGGTTGATTGTATTGAATATGCCAAGAGATGCCGTGTTTGCCAACTACATAGTGATTATGGCCATGTGATTGCCGAACCGCTACACACTACATCTTTTTCATGGCCATTTTCTCAGTGGGGGATGGATATAGTGGAGCCCATTGCTCCGATCTCTGCCAAAAAGCGACGCTACATTCTTACCGCAACATATTACTTCTCCAAGTGGGCAGAGGCTATTGCCCTAAGAGAACTCAAAGCTTCTGACATCGTCTGGTTCGTTAAGGTCCACCTCATATATAGGTTCGGTGTCCCTAATCATATTATTACAGACAATGGGCAGCCATTTATCAGTTCACCTCTGTACCGACTCATGGAAAAATACAATATTGATTTGGAGCATTCTTCACGATACTACCCTTAAGCTAATGATTTAGCAGAAGCCTTCAACAAAACCCTCTATAAAATCATTAAGAAAATGGTTGCCAGGCATAAAAAGGACTAGCATGAGCAATTGTCGAAGGCACTTTGGGCATATTGTACTACCTTTCGTACCCCTACACAAGTAACTCCATACTCCTTTATGTTTGGAGCAGAGGCAGTCCTACTAGTTGAAGTCCAAGTCCCATCGCTAAGGGTTGCAATACATGACAATTTGACAGATGTAGAAGCTGCCAAGATTCACCTTTCAAAACTCGAAACCCTTGATGAATCTAGGCTTGCCGCACAACAGTAGTTGGAATTATACCAAGCCCGTATGGAAAAGGCCTATAACAAGAAAGTTAAGCTTCGCTCCTTCACCAAGGGTGAGCTCGTCCTTCTTGTGCGATTGCCATTTGACACCACAAGAAGAAAAGAGGGAAAATTTACTTCTAAATGGAACAATTCATAAGCCATTGAAAAGGCCTATCCTAATGGTGCATATCTGCTTTGTGATGTGGAGGGCAATCAAATCCTCCCTTTTACTAATGCTAGGCTCTTGAAGAAATATTACCCTTAGAACGACTTATATTGGTCTTCAAGGAACTATGTCGGTTTGATCCTATCATATACAGGTACGTAGGCAGTCTGGGTTTCTATTTGCCTTGGATGCAACCACATTCTTATAAAAAAGGTTGTTGATCTCATTAAAAACCAGTAATGGTAATGGGATGGAAAAAGTAGGCAACCCCCATTCTTAGGTTAAGGGATCCTAATGGGAAAAAAGGAAAACATATGCATTAAGCGTGATGGAAAGGGCATGACGAAAACCCGCATAGGCATTACGGGTAACAAAATCCATTCACGGTAAAATCAAATTCTCGTTAATCACATTGAAAACCAGCAATGGCAATATGATGCAAAAATTAAGCGAACCTCAGTCCTAATGGGCAACCATTAGGGGTAAAAAGGGACAAAATACCCAAAATCCCATAATCGAACTATGACCGGGCTTAATCCTATTCCAAGGTACGTAGGCAGCCTGCTATAACAAGACAGATGCAGCCCCATCATCATCCACCACACAATCTCTCTTTGAGAACTATATCACTCCGTTTTATAACTACGTGATACATTTCTCAAAGGGGGAAGGAAGACACAAAAAATTTGGATAAGATTTAAAATTTTTATTAAATAAAATGTTGCTACAACAAAGAAAGTACAACAAAGGTCACTATGCCCTACCCCTACACTACACCCTTAGTCTCTTGCCATATCAGGGCTATTAAAACCTAGGAGTTTAGCACACAACGAAGGGAACATTTCCGCATTCACCTTCAGGACATCATTCGTTGCATTGACATTCGACTGTGCTGCGTTCAAATTATAAATAGTATCGCTAGGGACTCCATCATGCCGGTCGATCTCTTGACTCATCAACTCTCTCCTACAACGGTCCACCATATAGATAGTTCGATGAATCGAATTGCTCACATGATCAATGAACCTCTTGTGAGATTTTAGGAGATTCATTACTTTGGTAAAGTGCTAATTCAACACTTCCATCTGCGCCATTAACTTGTTGGCATCCCTCACTAATGGCCCAATCTCTCCTAACACCCGGATTTACTGGGTAGTTAGATCCGCCATTATGATCTCCTCCTCCTGAAGGTGCAAGAGAATGTCATGCTCTTTCCTTTTAGTATTTCAATGCCCTTCACCTCACAAAGTTCAGACAAAGTGTTAAGGAGACACATTACTGTGCCTCTGAATTCAGAGTTGTACATGCAAGCCTCTATGCAGTCTAACGTGTCTAAGATCTCCTGTCGGATGTAAGGAACATCTACTTCTTCAACAGATAGGCCAACCAAGTGCCTGATAAGCGCATCCTATTCTCAATGAGCCTTATTGACTGGTGCCTCTACTTCTTTAGCCATGGGTGTCCTCACTACATCTACAAAAAGAAATCAACATCGTCAGATCATGAGGATCTAAAAATCAGACATCAAGATGAACAAGGGGTTTAATACACACCATGATCAAATGAAGACTCATGATCCTCCCTCTTGGTTGGGAAAGACCTATCTCGCCTCACTTGTGACCCTAATGGTTCTCTAACTTCAGGAACGCTGGCAGTTTTCCTCTTGGGAGCCATGTCTCTGATACAAGAATAAGAAGTATTTGTAAAGCTGAAGGAATGAGAAGGACAGTGAGCATAACACTCTTATTTATAAATATGAATGGTCACAACCTTTCACAAAAGGGCATCTAGAAAACATAACAAAGAATGAATTCATCTAGTTGCGACGATCCAAGTGTCACTTAAGGTGACAGTTCGGTGTCACCATCGAGAGAATGTTGCTCATGCTGCTTTAGGGATATACTATCACAACACCTGCCATAAGTGTAGGATATTTGATTTACGTAAAAAAAGGAGCACACATGAGTGTGGCATTCGATTCTCGACTCTTATAAAGTCAACCATATTCGGCTCTCACAATGCCAAAAAATTAGTCGGATTCGACCCTTATAAAGTCAATCCACCTTGATTCTCATAATGTCGATAACATGTGGTTCTCATAATTTCTACCGCATCCATATGCAATCCTATGATGTCAGAAATATGTGACTCTTTTAACATCTACCACATTTGATTCTCATAATGTCGATCATACTCGACTCCCATAATGTCAACTAGGCATGACTCTTATAATGTCAATTACATTCAACTCTTATAATGTCATTCACACTTGACTTTTATAAAGTCAACCCTACTTGTCTCTCACAATGTTGAGTAAATAAGATAAAAAGAAGGAAATGACAAGGGAAAGACAAGACAATAAAATATGAAGCTCTATCTTTTCTTTCATTAACAAAAAGGCTTTACACCCTTCTTTAATACATCATTTTGGGAAGACAGAAATGAGACATTTACATAAATCCTCTTCTATGGTCAAGGAGGATCGAATTTCGTCATCTCGCCAAGCAAATTCTTCATGAAGATGATTTATGTTGGAAGAAATTGTAGAAATCCTCGATTCAAGGGCACTTCCTTTTGCAACCTTTGCCTCCCGGGCAGCCGTAAGAGTCGTAATTTGAGCCTGCACCCTCAGTAGTTCTTCCTGTGCACTGGCCAAGTCATTATAGATGATGGTCATTGAATCACATACCTAATCCAGCTCCTCCGTCAAGGACTTCCTTTCAGCCTCTACAACGTCTAGATTAGCCTGGGCTTCGACATTGCCTTCGACATTTGCAAGTTCAGACGCTAGAGTTGATCGTCTAACCAAAGACACAAAATACATCTCTACACCTCGCCGAAATCCATAATTATGAATATGGGTTTCTTCATCTTCGGCAAGGGCCACCAACACCTCATCCCGTGTACTTGCAAGGTTAAGTGATGAGGGTGTTAAGACTGCCATCAACTTAAGCATCTCTTGGTGGATCACGCATGCTGAGGCAATCTTGGAAGAATGCCTGATGACACTAGTAGTGCTCACAATCTCATCTGGATGAGCAAAAGAGAAGTATTGGCAATGGTGTACATGAATGTGTCTTATAAAAAGGAGAAAAGCTTACCATGACCAATGAGAGAAATTTCTATAGAATCCTGTCTCACAGGGAATGCCTCCTCAACAGCTAGATTAAAGGACAAAGGAAGAATTCAACACATAAGAACACACATAAATGAATGACATGAATAATGCAGAGAGGGATGACATATATACCTTTCTCAGAGACCATTTCATTTTGAGGATGATCCTCGTCTACTATAATGGAGTTAACGTTTGGGAGGATTTATGTCAGCTGTTAGCTCCTCCTAGATCAGGTCCTCTTTTTAAGTTGCCTTTACAATTGGGTCTCTATTGATTATGATTCTGTCCTCCTCAACAAGTGGAGCAAATGAGATAGTAAGGGCATCATCATTGGATAAGGCCATAGGCTTGCTAACTTCATCAATAGTCCTACCCTGAGGCTTATTGGCTCTAGTAGGGTCATGTACTTCAAACATCCTCCCATCAACCGAGTTAGAAGATTCACTCACGACAGGAACCTCCTCACCAGCATCCCTTGCTTTGGTGGTGGCTGTAAGTGGTTCATCAGGACACCCGCCAATGTTCCTCGATTCATTAGCCAATGGGTTTTCTTCCCCAAAGCCATTACTCCATCTTTGGTCATCCTTTTCAAAGTCTTCATAATCTACTAGCTCCTCCATTTTGGAAATGACCACATCCTACAAGTTGTCAGTAGGGACGTGAAGACCTATAAACCCCTTAGAATCTTACGAGGAATTCATTTATGTTCCCTCGAAATTCATGCCCAACACTAACTTAACCAGGTCTCGTTGTTCCTCAAGGGTGATGACGGGATGGGCCTTATCTCCTAGCTTGGTCATTGAATTTTTTTTTCTGTTGTTGGGACACTATGTTCCTCCGTTGCAGTCATCTGAGGGTCACTTTCATTAAGGGTTGGCCTTTGCACCTCAGGGGGTGTTTTCTCCACTAAATCTTCTGGGGAAACCTGTCATCAAAGTCACAAATATGTATAAACATACCTGAGCATGCTCTCCAAAATGTGTTGGTAAGGGAGGGTTCCATGGCTCCAGCTCGAAAGATACGTGGGAGGATCCACCAACCTCCTGGATACTTGAAGAAGCCCCTTCTCCAGTGACATAGGAAGGCTCATCATCTTCAATGATGTCTTTCCCCCTTGAAAGGGACATAGGGCTCTTGCCTCGCTGTCTCGCGTGATACGATTAATGCTTGTTGAACTTGAGTCGTTGCTTCTTCTTCATTGCTAGGATCATCATTGAAATGGGCAGGCTGATCAGTAGTGAGAAAACACTCAACCGCAAAACAAAATGCTTCATATTCTCTTAAGTGCTTCTCTACAGTCCTAGGGGCAGATTCAGATGTCACAAAGGGTGGACTTATTCCTGTGGTCGCCAACTCCTTCCTAATATTTTCTATGAAACTGGGAAGAGAGTAGCGAGTCATTGAGGAAATGTCCTAGTTGGCAGGGATATATGCTTCAAGCTCCTTTTATGATGTCAGTCACCTTTTTAAAGACATAGTCTAGAAAGTGACCCTCCAAGTTATACCCGTTCATAGTGATGACCAGTTCATGCACAATTCCCCCATGCTGTCACAAGGCCTCCAGCTCCCTCTAGATTATGCTGTAAACCCTAAAAAATTGATGACGCGAGGCGTATTGTTGGATACCCAATGGCCCTCGTGGTCTTCTGGGCACTTCGGATCTGATAGGAACAACATCTCAATTTATTAGATGTTTTGGTTCAGTCCTTCTCTCAGTAGAAATGCAGGAGGGATGGTTGAAATGCTGCACTAGGCCTTGTTCTTGCATCACTGGCAATATGTCGGTCAATTTCCTTCACTCCTCAAGAGTCTTTCCCCCTGATACAAACTCTTTAACAAAGGGAAATTTGCTTTGTTCTACTCCCGCTGCTGTATGCCAGGGCTCTTTAAAAGGATAACCCCCAATATCCTCAAAGTCATCTTCATGGGTAAGAGGCATCCATTTAGGCTCTCTTGCCCTGTTAGGAGATGGAATGCGTTAAGGTTTCCTCCCACGCGATTTGCTTCTTACACCCCTTTTCTTCTTCGGTTTAGTTGGTTGCTCTTCTTCTTCTTCAGTGGCTGAGGGAGATGGCATATTTGGTTTAGTATCTTCTTGATGACCCCTTAGCCACTTATTGGATCTCTTAGGCCATTGGAAGACCGATTTCTTCTTAGCAAAAGTCTTATTCTGGGATTTGTCAGCCATTATCATGGTACCTTGACCTTCATAAAAAATAATGCAGGTGTTATCACCATCTTCGTTGTATCTTACAACCGAAAATAATGAGTTATACTACCACTTGGCACACTGATAATCGAATTGGAAGTTGTCTTGTTCAACTATTTCCTCAGGGATGACCGCCTGGCTGCCTATGCCTGACCTCACAAAATACAGATAAGCTTCTTGAATTCTCTCTAAGCTAGTTGTTCTGCCCATTGTCTTTATGCGGGTAGGGAGAGAGAAAGTCCCTGAAAATAAGATAATTGACGAGTAAATCTATGAGGGTTATAGGCCTCGACATGAAAATGGTTGTCCCTCCTCCATGCTAGTTCACCGCTCTGGAGAGAACAAAAATATGCTTAGGCTTCCCCTGCTAATGACCCATCGTCTACTTGGGTCAGCTTGCCAAATAAATGATCTGGGATGAGGACGAGCTTCTGAGTGAAGCAAAACAAAGTGGCAAGTCGTAACAATATCTCTACCTGTTGATTCTTCAAGGTGTTAATGTATGCGATGTTACGGAGATTCTTCTCTCCTTTCTAGTAGATGGAAGGAAAATGAAGCCCCAAACATGCACAAAAGTAATGAAGGGGAAGATACACCAACTTCTCCCCAATCCGGCCTTCTTGGAAACCTGCTTCCACAATGTCTCGTAAGTCGCTATATAAGCAGCAAAGACTAAGGACCACTAGGTTCATACGAATCCCATCAACAAGATTAGCAGCAGTGATGAATACTTCGGGACATATACGCTCATCCGTGTTACTCGGGAGAGCCCACCCGCTTAGAAAAACTACATATACTCCAACCAGGAATGCAAGTCCATCAAGATCGATGTTTCATCAAATATTGTTTTTCGTCCATGGTAATGGTTTACCCCTAGCAGTCATGCCCAAAGGACCCTGAAAAATGTGGCCAAGCCAACTGCCATACGAAACTCTCATGTCATTAAACTCAGAAAATATATGGAACAGTCTTTGACATATGGTGGAGAGCATCTCAAAGTGAGCATTAAAGAGAATATACTCCTCCATCAGCCTCCCTTTAAGAGGTAAGTGGTTTATGCCAATGAATTCCCATAATGAGATGCCTAGCTCGCCATATTGACATAGAAAGGTGTTGGTGTTAGGCCACCACCTTGAGATCGTTTCTACTACCATTGCATGATGCTTGTCAAAGCTGCTAGTAGAACCACATAATGCCTTGGTCATCCTAACAACATCTATCTTTGTGTGGTAATTGTCAAAGCAATGCTCGATAAGAGCTTCCCATCTACTTTCTCCACTTGAAAAGGAAGAAGATTCTCTATAGAGCCGGCCAACCCACTCTGTTTCTCCCAAGAAAATTTTCTGGATTAAACTCCTGAGGTCACTGGTGGTTGAGTCCTTGAGAGTTTCCCCTTCCTCAATAGAGGGAAGTAGTGTGTCTAGACCGAGTTTTCTCGGCAAGCCCGATTGTTTAGGCCGTACCAACCCTTGCAGACAATTCTAATATAGTTAGGTGGACTTGGTGCATGATCCGTTATTGGGTAGAGGAATTCTGGGTCGAAAAGGCTCCAGCTACGGGTCCATTTGTGAGTCTGACGAATTAGAGAAAGAAAGCTTTCACAATACTCATGGTCTTATAAAAGTGGTCTCCTAGGCACCATTACTCTGTAAAGAAGGGAATGTTGAAATTAGAAATGGTTACAAGGAAAAGTATGTGCACCTTAATATTTGAGCGAGTGAGCACATTTAATGTGCGAACGTGACTACTGGTTTCCATTCGCGCACAATTTTGAAACGATGAAAGTTGGTAGCATCACGCTTGATTGTGGGCGAATGAGGAAACTTTAACCCATTCACTCACAGCATCTTACCTTGCAAGGAGTACACAAATGGGAGGTGCCTCATCTTGTGAATAAACGCAGGGAGACCCTTTCGCAACCACTTAAGCCAGCCTTAAGGTGGCAAATGGTTTTTTGAAAACTCCAGCCGTTGCCTGAGATGAAGACCGGAGTTCCTGAATGGACTTTGAAGCCTACAACTCCAAAAACTTCATAAGAATGACTAAAATGCTTATTTTAGCAACCCGAAGCTTCCTAATCAAATAGATTTGAGATTTGAAGTCAAAACTCACCAAGAAAAGAAGAAGGATTCTGGAGTGTTTGAAACCAAGAAATCTTAAACAAGAATTCACAAACGAAGATTTCAGTACCTTTTAAGAAGGTATAGGGGTGGTTGTGGTGCTGAACAAAGACAAAATTGGAGGTTTTGTTACAAGGACACACAAGTAGGGGATTTGGAATTCTCTGTAATAGGATTTTGGTACAAGGAAGAGGTTTGAATGAACCGGGGAAGAAAAAGACCAAACCCTTTTTTTAACCTGTAGGGTTAGTTTGGTCAAACCACATGAAATTTGAAAAAATGTGCCTATTCACAAGGCTAATGGTCTTTTCATTCACCAACTACGAGAGGGTGTGACTGAAGAGACATGTGCCATCAGTTATCATTGTTCTTCGAAAAACGCATTTTAAATCAAAGTGCGCGAATGAGAATTCTAAACCTCATTCCCCCACAAACTTACTGAGTGAATGAGAAATATAATTTCCATTCGCCAAAGTCTTTGTGGTGAATGATGAAAATAATTTTCATTCTCCATGACAAAGACTAATAAGTTTCCAAAGTTTGTAAGGAACAAATGGCCAAAAGCTTTGATTAAGTCTTGGCAACATATTCAACTTTCAGGATGCCAAAACTTGGTTCATCTTCATGGTCTTGCGCTTACAAAATAACTAGATTCAAACTTCATAAGCATGGGTTCAATCAAAGCACAATCCTTATGACATTTAAAGATAACCACCATGGTTTAGCTAAGAAGTCTTGTAATACTGACATCTGTTTGGATGAAGTAAGCAAATTTGGATGAAGTATGAATTTTTTTGAATAAAGGCATAAAGAACATGGAGACCTGAAAGGAAGATAGTTCATTGATAAGAAATTGAAAAAGATTACATGATCATTCATGATTTAAAAAAAACAGACATCTTTTAACCGATAAAGAAAATCAGATGAAATCTTTAAGTTCGTTGCAAAGTACTTGAGAGAGAGGAGTTTGTTGTTGAAGGGTGGCCTCAGCATCAGCTCGCTTAACCACCTGTTCAGGATGGGTCTCATCATTACCACTTTCCTGCCTTGCAGCCAAAATATTTCTGGCCTGAGTAATCAGATGTTCTTTGTGCTCAGTTGCACCTTCGCTATCCTCCAAAATGACGTAGCAAGCATTCATCTAGTTCCAAAGACGTGTATACTCTGCTTTAACATAATGAAAACGCTCTACCAATGCTGCCAATTCTAGCTTGCAAAGCTCTCCAGATG